>JAAGEH010000042.1:359104-503137 GCA_011751065.1 Lasiurus cinereus
ACAAGAATTCTCAAGGATGCAGGCTGGTGAAGCCTGGAGCCTTGGTCTCAGTGCAGACCTCCAACTTCAGTGGCACTCTGCTGCCTCCTGCGAAAACCAGTGTCCAGGGAGCCAATTAGTGCCAACTGCTCGGTTGTCCTGGTTGCCATGTCCACCAAGCATCTTCTGGAAAATGCAGCTACTCTGGGGACTGTAGATGGACTAAGGAAGTCTCCAGTCCCTCAGCTGTTTGTGGCTGTGTGTGTGTGTGTGTTTGCACAGGCACCTTTGAAAAGAAAGAGCCCTGGCTGGTTTGGCTCAGTGGATAGATCATTGGCCTACTGTCTGAAAGATCCCAGGTTCAATTCTGCTCAAGAGCATGTGCCGGGATTGGGTTTCAGGCTTGATGTTCAGTGGGGGGGTGCAGGAGGCAGCCGATCAATGATTCTCTCTCATCACAGATGTTTCTATCTCTCCTTCTCCCTTCTTTTCTGAAATCAGTAAACAATTAAAAACAAATAAATAAAAAGAAAAACAATGGTTCAAATTTTTATTTTATCATGCTTCTTTCAGCCCTAATATGAGAAGAGGTTTTCTTTTTCTACTTTTCACTGAGGTCTAGAGCTCAACACCCTTTCTAGTGTTTCTAAATCTGCAGGTTGCAGTTAAGCCATCCTCTGGAAGTTAACGTGTGCTTTGTTGGGGAAGCACACAGCCTCCCTGGAGGACACACTGCAGAGACTGACATTAGGGTGGTGTTTGGTGGCATGACAGAGCTGTCACGGTGGCGAGGAAAACAACATGGTGGTGTAGCCATACTCAGCAGCCTCGGTCAGGAGCTCAGTCAAACGATGGGAGTGGAAGACTCAGATGGGGACTAGCTGGCTCTAACGAGCAGCTTACCATCCAAGCTACCTCCTTCTCCAGAGCTGAGCCTTGCTTCAGGGATGAGTATTTATAAAATCCAGAAGCAGCCACCTGGGTGCACACAGAGCCTAGCTGTTACTGAACCAGAACCCAGCCTGCGTTCTTCCTCTTGGGAAGTGTGATGAAAAGCAGAAGTGCTGTCCAGAGCCCTGGCGCTCCAGGGAGACTCCAAAGCGCCTGATTGCCCTCTGCCCAGCTGCAAGAGTCTCCTCTCACAGGCTGCAGTGTCCAGCCCAGGAAGGCCCAGTGCACCCTGACTTGTCTAAGCTTCACCTCCCCTCCTTCTTATTTCTTGCTTCAGAGAAACTGCATGAAATGAGAGATTTTAGGTTCTCTTTAAAGATTCCCATTTTAGCCGAGACCGGTTTGGCTCAGTGGATAGAGTTCGATTCCGGTTGGGGGCATGTACCTTGCTTGCGGGCACATCTCCACTGTGGGGTGTGCAGGAGGCGGCTGATCGATGTCTCTCTCTCATCGATGTTTCTGACTTTTTATCTCTCTCCCTTCCTCTCTGTAAAAAATCAATAAAATATATTTTAAAATATATATATAAAGATTCCCATTTTAACTGAAGAAGTGGTTTCTAGACTCAAAACAACTAAAAGTGTAGGGATTCTCTTGGGCTGCTGGGGAGGGTCTCAGCTCTCCTTTGCCTTAGTGGCTCTTTGCTGTCCCTGAGCACTGCGGTAGAGTCCCCTGCCCCCGCCCCCGCCCTATGTGTGGATGGGTGCTGCGCGCCTTCTTGCACAGAAGGGTTGTAGGGACTCCTCTCCAACTTGTCTGCATTCACAGATGCCGGCAGGATTTGATTGCTGTGAATCGAAATCTGCTTTTACAGCTGAATAACTTTTCTCTCGTTTCAGGGAAGGATGAGAAAGGGAGATGCATTTGGTCCCTGAGGCTTCTTTCAGTAATCCCTTGTCATGTGATATAGCTCACTGTTTAAGGCACACTGGCAAGTTCTGTGATCCTGTTGCACTCCTCAGCTGTGAGGAACTCAGCTGGAGGAGTCTCTTGGTCCCACAGTCATTCCATTGACTTGGAGGTCATGGACAACAGTGAATGACTGCTCATGGTGTCTGTCCTGTTTTGACAGCTAGGGGCTGCAGAAAGGGCAGATCAACTAGAAATCTCACTAGGGGAGAGTTTAGAACTAGTATTCCCTCCTTTATTATTCTGCTGCTGTCCTTTTAAATAATAAGAATGGGCTCTCACACTAAGGGGACTACATACATTCTCTGTCCTGTGCCTCTCTGCCTGAGCCTGTGTAATGGAAGTTTGCTCAGGGGGACATCACCGTATTATGTCTTGTGTAAGCCAGTTGTTAGAACCCTATTAAGGGCATGGAGGAAATCCAGGTTTCTCATTGATAGTTGTTATTATCAAGGCTGTATTGGGCATCTAAGATTGGGATGGCTTTCACTGCTGGAAACATCTGTCTCCTAAAGTAAGAGAAACCAGAACTTAGACCCCATCCCAGGTGTCAGCTTTAGCTGCTTGAGCAGGAGACTCTGGCTAGTACAAGTGGGTGACTTTGCCATCCCGTGACCTGGGAATATGGACAATTCTTTCCCAGCTGCAACTGTGATCAGTTACCTCGTAGACTATCTGCTCTCTGCAGGGCAGGGCCCTGAGGAACGTGGCTGGGGTCCAAACACACAAACCTGATGCAACTCCAGGTCTGTGGAGGGTTCTAGCTGATGGGGAGAGGGAGGAGGGAGAGGGAGGGAGGAGGGCCAGAGCGGTAATCTTTAGGGAGTGGTTCTATGAATGTCTCCCCATTTTCTTTCTATTTATCGAGTTTCAATTTGTCTTTCATGAGTCCATTTTATCTTTGAAAAAAAACAACTTAACTTTGCAAACATTCTTCAGGGTAGAAATACAGGTATTTCTTTTACCAAGAAAATCTCAAGTAATATATCAAAACACTTTAGTGATATTTTAGATTTGTTAAGGAGCCTGAAATCATCTGGTCCCAAATTCTCATTTTACATATAAGGCAACTGACCCAAACATTATCTAAATTTACACAGTATCTGAACCAAGACTAGGGCAGACTGCTGACTTCTCATCCCGAAAGAATTTTCCATAGATGTCATTATCATGTTAATCCAGTGAATATAGAATAACTTCATTAACATGCAACTTTTAAGGAATATATTATAAATACTTTCTATAGGAAATCTAAGCAGTGTGATTTAAATGTTGAGCAAGAGGATAGAGAAAGAAAAGAGAGCCACACAGAATGGTATCTATCAATGAGTATACTGTATCCGGTAGAATACAAGGCAGGGCACATACTATGCTTCCTCACTGGGTGCCTGGTTCCTTTAAAATGGTGAGGTGTGCGTGCCAATGTGGAGTCAGTGACGGGAGTGAGCAAAGCGGGCAGGTGGAGGCCCTCGTTTCCTGTGCTTTGTTTCTGTCCATCATTGTTCCCAGAGCAGCAGAGCATCAAGGACCAGAAGACAGGCTTTTTCTGAAAAGTAGGAAGCATTTGACTTGCAGGACATAGTGCAGTAAAGCAGGCATCTGCATAAAGCTAGTGTATCTGGTGACCAAAGGCAGGCATGTGGTCCCGGGCATTTGGCCACTTGACTTCCAGGGAGACCACAGGCTTTGGGAGGAGAAATCTATGAAGGGGGAAAAGAAGAATGCGTTAGGCTGGCCAGGCAAGCAATGACAGCCTGCTAAGTGCATGATCTTCTAAATCCACCCTCAGACTGCTGCACAAATGGCTCAATTTGCCCCGGAATTACTTTGCCTGCATGAGTAAGCCCAGTCAAAGCAGATCCAAAACCACTTTTTCAGAGACCTGGATCATTGCAAGTGCCTCTAAAGGAGGGCTCCAAACCTAGCCCTTCTCAAGTCCTCTCCCTGAAGCCTGACTTGCTTCAATGGAGGAAGGCTGGCCCACCAAGGTTCCCCACCCCACCACTGGGTGTGGTCCTTGGTGCTGCTTCCCTCCCACACTGAACCCTCCAGCTGAGTGCTTTCAGGGTTGGTGTGTCTGTTTTGGGTCATCAGGGCAGGTGGGATGCACACTGAAGATTATAGTAGGAGCAATACTTTGGCACCACTTCCTCCTCCCCTCAGCAGGCTGTGTACAGAACTCCACAAATAACCCCTCATTAAAGTGCCACAGGCCCTGCTGTGGGAAGGGCTGTTGGCTCACTGCATCCCTGAGCCAGCAAGGCCAAGGGATACTGCTCTTCTAGGACAAAGGGTGAGGTGACTGAGGGCAGAGGGACAGACCTGGGGGCTGGGGACTCTAATTCTCAAAGGAGGCATCTGGGATAGGAGGTATTTGGGTTTTATTCCATGTGTTGGGAGAAAAATGTGCACCTAGTTCTATTTCTGTTATGACCTAGAGCAAGTCTTTCCGCAGCTGGCTGTGCAGACAAAGGTGGACTGGTTCCAGCAGTGCTCCAGAAGCAGTAGGCAGGACTTCTGGCACGGGCCACACTGAGCCCTCTTTGGGTCCTTTGGCAGTGACCTTCACTTAACATGGGGAGAATGTGTCAGCAGGGACAGAAGGGCCCCTGATGGGGGCAGGGAAGGCAAGTCTCTTTGTCTTCACTTGGAAGCAACAACTCCTGTCTCCCTTCACCTCCTGCCTCTAAAGCAAGCAGGGAGCTTACCAAGCCTAGGTCTCACGCCAGTACAAAGGCAAAAGGGGTCTTGGGCATGGGTTGAGGATTTTAGAATTTGGGCTCTTTTTATGTTGCCCAGCCTTGGGCTGTGGGATGGGATTCTAAGTACCTGTTCACCTGGACAGAGTGATTCTGGCAACGCTGCTGTACTGTGTGTGTGACATATTTTCATCACACGGTATCCAAGCTGTTTCATGCAGAACAGGGCCCTCCTGTACAGTGGGGTGATGTGCTGCCTCGTCCTGTCTGCTGCTGCTGCCAAAGCCCGGTGACCTCCTTTAAAGAATATCACGGGCTCAGGAGGGGGAAAGCTGGGTGGGTTACCTTTCCCAAGGTTAGTTCTCACTTGCTGCTTGGAGCAGAGGGGGTGACACTATCTTGCCTGTCCTGGCGACAGTGGTTGCTGAGGCAACACCATTCAAAATAAAGGAGACAAAGAAAGGACAAAGCACAGCTAGAGGAGCAGCAGGATGAGTGGGCTGGAGTGACGAGGGCCTGGTAACCAGTAGTGGCAACAGGGAAATAACATCTAAATCACTTCTGCTTTGACTGTTTCCAGGTGCTTTGCCAAGACAATACTGACAAACTCTCCTCCAGGTGAGGAGTTTACAGAATCATCTTTATGATGCAAAGGTGAATGGCAGAACTTAGTCAGGAGAGATGGTTTATGTGCTCTGGAGGGCATTGTGGGTAATAGGGGTTTCTTCTCTTTAAAGCACTCTTTTCTAATCTCCCCAGGGATCTCTCATACATGAAAGCCTAATGGAGCTATTGTTATATTGGAAATCAGCGAGCTGAGCAGAGGATGCCTTAGTCAGCCAAAAGTGAAGTCCTTATTACGTCAGTGGTCTCAGAGGAGTGGTCTTCAGAATCTGAGCAAAGCAACATGGAGGGAGCCTTCCATTTATACTCTCCTGGTTTCTTTGTCTCCCAAACATGGGGTTTCTGGGCCTTTCGCAGGCTTTACAAGGAGTTCTACACACTGGGAGATATTTTGCAGGAAGCTTGTAGCCTTGAGCACAACACAATTCAGAGAACTAAAAGACACCTGGTAAGGAAGGAACCAGGGACTGATCAGACCCTTACATCAGCAGAGTGGCCCACCAGTCCAGATAATTGAGCTTATTTTCCCTGTTATTTGAGCAAGCATGTTTACAGAAGCCAAGAATAGCAGAATTAATTCACAGAACAAAGGACCCTCTATGTTTCGTGGAAAATTTCAAACAGCAGTTTTTACAATATAGAGGTAACAGGAACAAGATAGAGTGCCTTGCTTCACTGTGAGCCTTTGGGGGCCAGACAGTAGCTATGTCGTGGCTCCATTCTGGGTCAGTGATCTCAGGAGAGTCTCAGGAAGGGACCTGGAAGGGAGTGCAGAGGAAGAGGGCTGGCCTGTGGGGTTCAGTCGGGACACATATTCCTGCTTTGTGGGTTCTCACAGTTAGCTGACGTGGGAAGGAAAGTAGAGCTGAAGAAAGGGGAGGTGTCTAGAGAGGCTGCAGTGAGAGAAAAGAGTGGATGGATTAAGGAGACAGGCTCAGAGTCCAACAGAAGAAGATGGTTAAAGCAAGGACTAGAGTCAGGGATGTACTGGCAATAGTGTTGGACTTGAAGCCAGAGATCATGGGACTATAGAATGTGCCTCCCATGAACCCACCACATCCAAGGTTTGCTCCCACCTCCCTGGACCTTCTCTTGTCAGTGTCCCATGATCTCTGTAGCAAACCCAGTGGTCAGTTCTCAGTCCTCCTTGCAGCACAGGCCTGCAGGTGGGGCCACAGGTGGGACAGCCCTTCTTCTCCAGGACTTGTCTGCTTCTCGTGGTTTCTCTCTTGGCTTTCCTCCCACCTGATGACTTTTCCATTTTCTTTTTTTAAAAATATATATATTTAAAAAATATAGAGAGTCAGAAACATCGGTAAGAGAAAACCTGGATCAGCCGCCTCCTGCACACCCCCTCCTGGGGATGTGCCCCAACCAAGGTACATGCCCTTGATCAGAATTGAACCTGGGACCCTTTAGTCCACAGGCTGACACTCTATCCACTGAGCCAATATGGCTAGGGTTTTTCCATTTTCTTTATTGATTTCTTCTCATTTCTCTAACCTCTAATCACTAAATACTCCAAGACTTGACCCTTTTTTCTATCTGCTCTGTTTGAACTCACCCCCAGGTAGGTCATCCAATCTCCTGGCTTTAAATGCCATCCACATGGGAATTGCTGCTCATTTCTCTCTGCAGGGCGGACGCTTCTCACTAGCTCATCTCCAATACCCAGGTGCTCATAACAGCCTCTCTTCTTGGATCATTAATGGGCATCTCAGATGGTCCAAGAGAAGCTTCTGATCCTTTCAGGCTCCTCCTGAGACTCCTCCATCTTGGGAAATGGCAACTCCATTTTTTAAAGTTCCTCTGGCCAAATGACATTCTTTGGATGTCATCCTTGACTCCTTTCTTGCAATGTCTCTTATCCAATTATGTGGGAACCTCTTTCCACGTCCCGCGTGGTTCAGGGTTCCCGGGTCAGGGTTCGGGTTCTGAAGGAGGCTGCACGCAAACGAAATGAGAGACTAGAAAGCATAAATTTGGCGATATTGGGGGGCCAGGCGGGAGCCTTCCTCTAGTGGAAAGGACTGCCACTTGCTCTGGCCTTTTTCTCCCTTTTTATTAAGGCTTTGGGACACACCCCTAGCCTTTAGGCAGGAGATAACAGAAATTAACATGATACAAACAGATAGTTTCAACTAAACAATGAGTAATCAGCTCTGACCTTTCAGAGCAATTAAGGTTGGCCAGCCTTCTGGCTTCCCATTTACATCCATTTAGTGAGAGCAATATTTGGTTTCCGACATCTCCCCCGTTTTCTTTTCCTCTAAAAAATCTTACACCTACAGACTAGAAATAAATATTAAGAACAAAAAATAAGACAAGCAACAATGGCTATGCTAAGAGGTAAATGAATAAGTCTATAGTATCTTTCTTTCTGGACCAACAGTCCTTTGAGTCCCAGTTTCAATGTCCAACAGTTTTTTGAATGTACGTATTAGCAATGATATTTCAGTTCTGGATGGTGGACAAATGGTGGCAATGCAGGTCCGACTCTCTCTGGTTTGGTCCTGGGCAACCTGCATCGATGCACAGCTGCTGACTGTTAGGATGGCAAGGTGTCATCAGCATCTTCCATCTCTGGACTGCTTCTTCTCTCGTCTTCATAGCTGGAGCATTCTCTGTTGTAGGAATTCACATGGTCTTGGAGCTGTTTTTCTGAAAATATATAAACATTCTCGACCAAAAGTTAGTAAAGGAATTTTTTCTATAAATTTGACTTTAGATCCTTTTTATTTTTGCCCAAATGATTTTCCTTTGACTTATTTTAATACTATCTATGTTTTTCATGGGTGTCTTGCTGTTAAGTAAAAAATTTTTTAGATGTAATTTGCTTACAGGATACTTTTTCCTTACATAATATTACTGTACTAACCTCCTTTTTTATGTAATTATGATGCTTTTGGAAAAATTTTTATAATGCAAATATGACTGCTTTATGTTTATTGCATGTTGAGTAATTTTACCATGCAATGAACTACCAATAGAAATTTAAGTTAATACTTTAGGAACAACTGTTTTCCAGTACAATTAAATTTTCTTGAATATTCACCTATTTCAATTAACCAATTAAATTAATTTGAAAATTTAACTACTATTTTATTATTAAATTTAATATTCTAACAACAATCTTAGTTTTATCCTGTAAATATTAGTGGAAAAGATTTATTTGCATTCTTGAGTAGGCCCTGAGCATTCCTGGTGTTAAGTTGGATTTAGAATATAGGGCAGCTGTTAGCCAAGTCTGTCTGTTGCTGGGTCCCGATCTGAGCTGCACCAAATCTTTGTCTGTCATTTGTGTCCCGAACGGAGCTGGGCCAAGTCTCTGTTTTGTCACCTGGGTCCCGATGGGAGCTGGACGTGGGAAGTGAAGCAGCCATGGGGCAGGAGACCTCCCTCTGCAATGTTGGGGGGTGAGGATCAACCTCTGTTGATCCCCAAGTTTTTTTCCTGATGGCCCCTCTGCGACTGTGCCTGTCTTAGGTCAGGAACTACCATACGGTACCAACCCACCTTACCCGTCATTGGAAAGCAGGGCGGCATAAGGCCCAGTTCCTGGCTTAGGCGGTGGTCGGTGTAACGTATAAGTTCCAGTTGCCCGTCTCTGGCTAACCAGCCATCCTCCGGGGCCAAGCAGGTTGAGGTGAGGTTCAGTTCCATCTCCTTGGTAGCCGATGCCCTTGTGGCCTCCACGCCCAGTACCTGCCTTGGGATCCCCTCGCCTGCTGGCAGGGTCCCGGCACTGATCACATATCTTGGGGAACCCAGGTTTCTTCTCCAGGAAGGGCCCAGCTCACACCACTGGGTGAGAGACAGATTCATGGTACCAGCCAACACTAGGCTTCAACCTCAGCATGAACAGAAAGCTCAGGCGTCAGCTGTGGGAGGGTCCTTCTTGGCAAAAAGAGCAAGAAAAGCTAATACAGAATGCTCAAGTGCCCTCTCACTGCCTTAATTCCTTTTATGTTATTTATTTATTTATTTTTTAAATTGCTACCAAATATTTAGAGAATTAGATTGTTAAGTTTGTTTGGGATATTTGTCAAAAAAATTATAATGACATTGTAGAATAATATTATGTAAGGAAATTCTTTTGTTCTAGGCCATGGCAATTCAATTTTAAACTGGCTATCAATTTCTTTTTTGTATAGAGAAGATCTTAGTTACTTTATTAGAATATTTAATCAAATAGCTTACAAAAATATTGGCTCTTTATTTAGCTGAAAACTTTGATTTTTATTTAAAAAGCTAATTTATTAATTAAAGTAGGTATCTCAATTTAAAAAGCAAAGCAAATTTAGTAAATGGTTATGTCTGATTCACAAGCCACAAATGTTGCCCTGCCTCTAGCTTTATACAGGTGGCTTTGGGCTTTTTGTCATTTTAAATTCTAATGTTGGAATTTTAAGAAAGATTTACTTAATTTTGCCCTTCTTAGAGACTACAAGAAACAGGGGAATCAGTACACCTAACGGTTCTTACCCATGAAGGGTCAGGAATATAAGTCAAAAATGCTTCCCCATGTGCCCCAGGAAATATTACCGTACAGCTGGTAACTGTATTGCAAGAAATACGTTCTTAGGTGTCTGTACCGTCCTCTTTACCATGCTCCTGGTAACACAGGACCCCAAATTCCTGTAGGAATAACTTGCAGAGCAATATCAGGAGTCAAAGTGACTGTATGGTAGTGCTGTTAAGATCCAGGCCTGCGCTTCCTGGAGTTGCTCGGATGAGGGAATCCACTGTGGGCCTTGCAGGGCAGGTTTCTCCTATTAATAACGGGGCTGGGGGGCACCTCTCTGGCCGTTTCCCGGTGGTTGACTATACCCTGTATCTTGATTTAGAGGCTGCCCATTTCTATTTAATTTTGATTTACACTGTCTGGCCCAATGGTTACCTCTCTGACATCTAGGACACCGAGAGACTGGATCTCTCAGAGGCTGAGTGTTTATGCCTCTCCCTAGAGTGCTACCTTGTTTCCTTCTTAGAGGCCAAAACCTTCACAACATTTAAAATATAGTTATTAATTCTTATTTGATAAAGCTTTCCATGAAATTTCAAGTATATTAGATCAGTTAAATTTAAGAAGATGTCCTTTAAAAAGAGAGAATAAATTTCTTGTATTACTCTGGGCCCATGGAGCTTTACAAGAATCATCTCTGTTAAAGCCTTAAAGTTTTAACATGGAAAAAAAACATCAAATATATATATTCATATATGATTTAAAGATTATAATATTTTTATAATTATCTTAAGATATCAATTATATTTTTAAACTGTCAGTTGGGAATCACAGAATTAATCCTTTTTTATTAGACCAATCAACAATGTATTTTGAATTCCTAATTATTAGAGAAAGTTTATTTTATTTTCTCCCAATTTAATTTGCATTTAGCTGAAATCCTTGATTAATAACACAAAATCATCTCCTTTTGGTTCCTTTACGCCATTTTTCTTAAAAAATAAAGACCAGTTCTGGTTTTTCTTTTTCTGCAGCTTTTGCGGAGAGATTCCAGCTTAAAACCCTGTCTAATATGTCCAAAAAGGTGGACAATTGCGCGCATTTCTTTTTAAGCCGGGCTTCTCTCCTCACGAGTACAGAAATTCCAGACACATCTCTAAATTTTTAAAACTTTTTCATGGCGAGAAAGGAGACTTTGGATTAGTATACTGGACTAGAGAGTGGACTTTCATACTGGATTGCCACAGTGTCTCCCTTCCTCCACATCCTGCTTACTTCAGGGAAAAGCATCTCTAACAGATCTGGCCGAATTTCTTTCTTTTTCGCTCTCCGAAGTAATAACTAGCACCTAATTTGGCCAGGATTAGCATTTCCCTGCGATTTCTCTTATAATTTTTAAGTGAAACCTTAAGTAATCTCATTGCAGAAGAGCAGAGAGCCTTGCCCTCTCCTGCCACCTTTGAATTTCTCCACACCAGAGGTGGTTTCAGCAGTGGAGTTTCACTTACTACAGATTTCAGATTCCAAATGCAAACTAAGATTTTAATTTGAACAAGAAACCACATTATTTAAGCTTGCAAACCAAAAATCTATAATACAGTTTACTTTATATTTATAACCTAATTCTTCCCCATTAGCCTGGTTGCAAAAGACGTTCCCACCCTACTTACAGATCGAGACTCTGTAGTTAATCCGTGGGCTTTGCGTACGTTGAATTCCCCTCACCTTTTCCTAGGTGAATCTTCCCTCACCATTTTCCTTGGTGAATTTTCCTTCCTTCGCTCTTAGGCGAATAATACCTTCTCCTCCAGATGTCCCGCGGTCAGGCGCCAGATGTGAGCACCTTTTTCCGCAGTCCCTGATGGGCGCCAGATGTGGGAACCTCTTTCCACGTCCCGCGTGGTTCAGGGTTCCCGGGTCAGGGTTCGGGTTCTGAAGGAGGCCGCACGCAAACGAAATGAGAGACTAGAAAGCATAAATTTGGCGATATTGGGGGGCCAGGCGGGAGCCTTCCTCTAGTGGAAAGGACTGCCACTTGCTCTGGCCTTTTTCTCCCTTTTTATTA
This sequence comes from Lasiurus cinereus, assembly GCA_011751065.1. Taxonomy (NCBI): domain Eukaryota; kingdom Metazoa; phylum Chordata; class Mammalia; order Chiroptera; family Vespertilionidae; genus Lasiurus; species Lasiurus cinereus. The sequence goes on from JAAGEH010000042.1 coordinate 370,797, forward strand.
AGGCTTTGGGACACACCCCTAGCCTTTAGGCAGGAGATAACAGAAATTAACATGATACAAACAGATAGTTTCAACTAAACAGTGAGTAATCAGCTCTGACCTTTCAGAGCAATTAAGGTTGGCCAGCCTTCTGGCTTCCCATTTACATCCATTTAGTGAGAACAATATTTGGTTTCTGACACAATTAGTCAACCAATCACACTGCTCATAGCTTGCAAATATACCCAGAATCAAACCACAGCTCACCACCTCCCATGCCACCGTGCTGACCCAGGCTGACCACCCTTGCCTGGTTTTCTGCAACAACCTCCTGCAGGTGTTTCTGCTTCCTTTCTCAGGTTCCTTTTATGCCAGTTGAATGCCATCCTCTCTCACTTGTAATGAAAGTAAACTCCTTAGAAAGAGTTGTAAGGCCCTAAGTAACTGCCCAGCCCCCATTTATTTCTGCCCATCTCCATACCCCTTCTCTCTTTCCTCTCTCCACTCCAGCTGCATCCCTCACACAGGCTAGTCACCTGCCCCCAACCTCCCAGGCCCCTGAGAGCTCTTGCATGGACACCATACCCTGACTCCTTCTCTCCTTCAGCCCTTGCTGGGTGTGGAGCTGTAGTTCTCCACGTCCATCCGCACCCCTGCCTCCCTTCCTTGCCTTTTCTCTGTAGCACTTAGCACCACTGACATACTACCCATGTTGTTGTTTTACTTTGATTTTTAAATCCTCACCCAAGGACATGTTTTTATTAATTTTAGGGAGAGAGAAACATTGATGTGAGAGAGAAACATTTCATCAATCAGTGCCTTCCAATTGTACCTCAACTGGGGATCACCCCATAACCTGGGCATGACCCCTGACCAGAAATCAAACCCATAACCTTTTGGTGCGCAGGATGACCTCCAACCAGCTGAGCCACCTGGCCAGCTGCCATTTTATTAACCTTTACACTTGAATGTAAACTTCACAAGGGCAAGCTTTTTGCTTTGTCCTCTGCAATTTCCCTGGCACCAATAGTCACCTGTGGAATGGATTGTGATGACTTTCTACCTTTCTGATCTCAATACTCATTTTTTTTCAAAAGACCAGGGAATGCACCTCCTAATAGGAGGGCTGGAATGTGATGATGGTGAGTCTGAGGGGATGGCACCATGATACTGCCATGATTGTCTAATATTCTGATTTTTCTTTCCCAGCTTAACACCAAAACATCCCCAGCAGCTAACCAGGCTCCTGGCCCAGAGGTAAAGGGTGAGTGGGGTTGAGCTGGGCAGTTCACAGAGCAGGTGAGTGAGTCCTGGACATGAAGACAGGCCGGGCTGTAAGTCTGGGGCCCCTGAATGGGGATAAGGGAACAAAGCACTGAGTTAGAACTACTGTCTCTACAGGCTTCCTTCCACTTTTCCCCAAGAAGTACACCTACCAGTGTTTACTCTCTGATTTTAGAAACGGGATCTAGAGTGGTGGAGATAGGCCCAAGACAGGAAGGAACTAATCAGTACAGTACTTGCAGCCTCGGTCTCAATTGGAAGCTGAAGGACAGCCGGGGAACAGGATGAGCTCTTGATGGGACTGTAGGTTTGGGGATAAGTGGGGAAAGGACATCTGTGGTTTTGGTGCAGGCACAGTGGAGCTCCATGGGCCTGGTCCTTGCCTCTAGGAGAGAAATCCTGCTTGCCGAGTGCTAGCAGAGGCCAGACATGCAGAGACCACAGGGAGTGGCATTTGGGGCCTGGAGAAGGGCTGGGTGGTGCAGGTCACTCAGTTGGGAATCTCACCCACCTGCAGGAGAAGTTGGCAATGCCAAAAAGGCTGAAGGGGGGGGGGGAGGTGGACATCGATCTGTCAGTGCCAGAGACAGAGAAGGTTGCCCTGGCCATTCAGGGCAAGTTCTGGCGGTTACAGAAGAGAAAAAAAGGACCTCAGCTCCTGAATGCCAGCCTCGCCCTCCCCCACTCCACACTCCACAGCTCTAACTTCCATGTACCTTTGTCTCTCTGTCCCTCTATCCCTGGGTGGGGAATGTCTGGCCCTGGGGCCATATGCGGTCTACAAAGTCATTTATTTGGTTTGGCCCTGCCAAGGCATCAGGGGCAAGTTAATTAAATATTTGACCAAATACAGTGGCTAATGTTTCAGTTGATGGTTTTGTGTGGCCTGTGATGATGCTATAAATATCCACATGGCCCTAGGCAGAAAGAGGTTCCTCACCCTGCTAGCTCCTTATTAGCGCAAATTTGACCCTTATCTGCTATTTTCTGTGGCCCCTCAAGTCATCACAGCAGCAGAGCATGAGGCACATGGGAAAGGGGAAGAATTCAGCTGGCAGCCATTTGCCTGAGGGTGGGTCAACTTCTCCTTGGAATAAGCCTCCTTAACCAGTGCCTCTGCCCCTTGAAGTTGAAGTGGAAGAGGCTTTGAGGCTGAGCCACTTCCCCCCTCCCCCACCGCCCTGACAATGTGAAAGGGAGGGGAAGTCTTCAGAGTAGAGTGCTTGGGGGTGGGGCGGGACACACACACACACTGTCTGTCTGTCCTTATAGCAGCCGCACTTCAGGTAACACCCTCACGCCCTCTGCACTGCCACCTCCACTTGTGTGCCAAGCCACGGTGGGGACAGGAGCCCCCTGCCCCTGGGAGACCCAGGACAGCAGCTTTCACATCAGTGCCTGCTTCCCAAGGAATGCAGGGGCCTGGGCAAAGCAAAGGGCATGGCCCTCACCGTCAACGCTGGGGCAGGGCAGAGGCAGGGGAATAGGGTGGGGGTTAGATGTGGGACGAAAGACAGTGAGAGAGATCTCTGAGGACACAGCTGCTGCCAGGGAGAGTGCTCGGGGAAAGACTCCTGGGCAGTGCTAGTCTGCCTGCCCCTAACCCCACATCTAGCCTCCCCAGAGGCCACGCAAACCAGGTGCCCCCTGAGCTCCTACCTGCCCCACTGTGGAATCAGGACAGAAGTGGAATAGCCACTCTGTGAGATTTTTAGCATGTTTCATAATTATAAAAATAATAGCAAAACCCCTCAAAGTGGAGTCATTTAACCTCTACTTCTGATTTTTCTTGGGAGGAGTGTGAATGTTGGCCGGAGCTGGCCCCAGGGAGGGAAGGGCAGTGCTGGGTGATACAGAAGGCAGGTGTCTGAGCATTTTCTCACTGAAGCCCATTCCCTGTCTCCTGACCTGCCCACACCTTGCTTCATGCCCACACTGCTGCCTCCCCACTCAGCACCTGCTGGTGTTCCCTTTCCCTTCCACACCCAGCCACCTTGCTCTCCGTCCTCACACAGCCTGTCCTAGCTGTCCCTGCTGCTTTGCCCGCTCCCCTCAACACACACAGCTGTTCAGCAAAGACAGTGGAAGAAGAAGACTGGATCACACTGAAGACTTTAAACCATGAATTTAAATGGTGGCTTTCAAGTGAGTTTACATTGTGACCTTCGTACATGGAAACCAAAGCTAAACACGAGGTGAAACCACCTAACAGCTGTGAGCAGGGAGCCTGGCACCTGTGCCTCCAAGCCCAGGACATAGGAGGATGAAGCTAATTCACAGGGAGGCCCATGTTACTGTGCCTCCTCCTGTCCCTCCTTCCCTGGATTGTTTCCCTTTCCCATTTCTTACAAACACGTTAAGGAAAGGGTATGGTAGCAAACACAGGCTGCAGTTTTGGGGAGAGTTCTGACCTGAGAGGGCGAAGCCTCCTTTGCAGAGCCAGTGGCCACTCCCAGCACTGGTCCTGAAACCCACCTCTCTGCCTCTCTGCCCCCTGCTCATTTCTGCTACTGGCACTCTAACGGAGCCTCACCTCTGCACCTGCAACTCCTCCTGGGCCCTGGAACCCCTTTTCTTTCCTGTTCCCCCAGATCCTACTGCTGGAGACACGATCCTGAATACCAATCACCAAGGACTTGCTCAAGTGTCTTCTTTTGTGAGCGAAACCTGCTACTACGTGTCAGCAGAGAGACAGTGCTAGAGACAGTCCCGGCAGAAAACACTCGCAGTTCTACCCTGCCTGATTTCATTCTGTGGTTTTCCGGCTGAAGTGGGTGGCAGAACTGGGTGTGCAGCGCTGCGGTGGAGAGTCTGCAGGTCTAAGCAGGGGTGCTTGGTGTACGTTCTCACACCCTGAACTGGGAGGTGATCTTGGCAGAAAGTCAGGCCCCTGAAGGGACAAGGATCCTGCTTTCCTGAAAACCTACAGCCAGGGACTCGGTCATTGCCCTCTCCTCCATCCTGCCCCCATGCCATCAGCGTTCCCACGGGGTCTTTTCCATCTCTCATTCCTGCCCTAACTGCCTCTCTGGGAGCTCTTTCCAGCCCGCTGCCTCTCTCTAGCCCACTCCCCTGGCTGGGTTTCCGTCATCTCTGGAGCTGTTTGCAGTGCATGTGGCCTCGCAGCTTCCAGTCTTCTCTGGGATCATTCCAGTGAGCTGCTGCCTCCCTTCACCATCTTCTCTCCAAGGAAGAAGCGGAGCCTGCATGCAGGCTGCACACAGCATGAGCTTCCTGGGTGTTCGTGAATGTTGGGATGTGTCTTGTGAGCCTATTTCAGAGTCCTCTCCCCTGTGCTGTGTGAGCCCACACCAGATAACCAAGCTCTTAGTGGAAATCAGTTGGGGCATGGGGAGGGATAGAGAGGGCAGGCATTATTCCCAGAAAACGAGGCCATGGAGATGGAGGCAGCAGCTTCTGGAAATGTCAGTGTTTATTAAACATATAAGGACATTCGGAGTTGAGAAGAAATATACAGAATGTAGGAAAATTCTAAGAATCCCCTGTGGCTGGGAGGGTTGCCTCTTCCCTTTCACCCTAGTTCCCATTTGTTTTCCTCCTTTCTGTTTGGCTGTTTAAAAGCCATTTCTTAAGGCTTATTTGCCCCTTTCCTCAACTTCTGACCTGAGGACCATTGTCTCTCTTCCCCCAAGACCTCGAGTTCCAGGAAAGTGGTCGGGAGCAGCCGGCCCCATCCTGATCCTGCGGAGGGCTGGGGTCAGGGCCCTGCGCTGGGCTGACTCCCTGAAGGATGTAATGGGGGCGGGAATCAAAACGTCCACATGACGTCATTGGTAATCAGTCATGGGGGTCAGAGCAAGGGCACCGGCAAACAAACAAACAAGCATGGATTAAAAAAATAAAAATAACCCAAATAAACCCTGCAGGAGAGGCCAATCTGGATGGTCCTGGCATTAGCCGAGAGCAGACAGTATGGGCAGGACTCCTGACGGGAGTGGGAGGGTCAGAGAGGGAAGAGGCAGCAGAACAGGCAGGGGTGCAGGTGGCCTGGAGTCGAGGCGCAGGGTAGCAAGGTCCCTTTCTTCTCGGTGCCGGAGAGACAGGCACCAAACACACAGTCCTTGGGGGCGGTGCAGGGTAGGATCAGGCCCTGGACTCCCAGAAAGCCAGGGGGTGAAGGTGGGGGAGAATATGACGTGCCTGGGGAATGAATTTTGGAATGAAACTTACATCTCAGAGGGAAGTGAGGGCAGGGCAGGGCAGGCCTGGGTGCTAAGGTGGAAGCACCTAGAGGGGCATCAGGAGCCCGAGCCCAGCTCTCGCAGGGCTGGGCTGGTTACGGGTCCGAGTCCAGGCCCATCATGTTCTTGAGGGCGTTCTTGAGGCTGGTTCTGCTGGGGGACTTGACCGCGGGCCTGAGCTCCGAGCTCTGCTCGTCCTTGCGAAGCTCCATCTCGATGACCACCACCTGCGCGCCCTGGGGGGCCTCCGCCCCTGAGCCCCGAGCCCCCGCCCGGCCCGCTAACCGCTATTTCTTATCCTTGCGAGACTCCCCCAGCCCCTTGGACTTCTTCTCACTGGCCGCCTTGGTGCTCCTGCTGTGGTCCAGCATGGCATACAGCACGGGCGTCTGGGGAGGGGCGCAGTCAGTCACCTGCCCGCCCCGCCCCCTCCCCGCGGTCCCGGCCCCGAGCCCCGCTAACCTGCCGGCCGCGCTTGGACGAGTCCTTCCCAGACTTGTGCAGCTTCCCCTTCTCCATGGCACTGCGGGGAGACCCGTGTGTGTGGGCGGGGCCTGCCGGAAACCCCTTTCCGGAGGCCTTCCCCCTTCCTCCCCCTCCTTTCTTCTCCCCCTCCCCCTTCTCCTCCTCCTCCTCCCCGGGGCGCCACTACCTGAGCCGCCGCCTCAGGGCCGCCTGCCTGCGCCGCCAGCAGTACCGCACCAGGTAGAAGAGCAGCAGCAGCAGCAGCACCGCGCCCAGCACGCCCCCGACGACCGCGCCCAGCACCACCCCGTAGCGCGTGGGCACTGCGGGGAGGGAAGCCAGTGAGAGACCAGCTGGGCCTGCTCCCCCTTTCCCTGGGGCGGTGGGGGACCCCAGCTGCCTCTACCCACTCTCCCCGCGCCCGTCGGCGTCAGCCGGGGCGCTGGACCTCCTCCCGCCTCCCAGGGCCCCCAGACCGTCCTCGTCTCCTCTCGCACCTTTTTCAAAGACGTAGAGTGTGACCTGCGAGGTCTTGCCCACGATGTCCGGGGGGTTCTTGACGTCACAGGTGAAGGTGCCGTTGTCGCTGTAGTCCAGGTTGTGGATGACGATGGAGCCGTCTTTCCAGCGCGGGTCCCCTACCCACTGGATGCGCTCTTTGAAGGTCCCCACCTCATCGATGTAGGGCTGCCCCTTGGCAAAGTGGAAGATCTGTGGGAGCAGGGAGATGGCAGTTCCAGTCCGGGGGGGGGGGGAGGCAGGCGGGGGGCAGTGCGGGGAGGGGACCGTGCAGACCGGCCCGGGGCGACCAAGATAAGATGGCCCTTCCTCAGCCTGAGCTGGGCTATGGCTCATAAAGGGCCCCTCAGCCGGAGCTCCTCTCCTGTGCCCTGAAGCGCCTTTCCGACCAGCCCCAAGGTCTCCCACTCACGGAGATGGCATCGCGGCCCCCCGCGGGCTGGTAGCGCCAGGTGAAGGAGATGTCATCCGAGACCCACTCGCTGGACCAGAAGGAGCAGTGCAGAGTCACTCGGGAGCCCACGGCGCCATGGACCTCCCTGTCCGTGTACACCACAATGGCCTGGGCCAGGGACAGCACTGCAAGCAGAGGGAACGGAGCTACGGCGGCGGCGGCGGCGGCAGGACACTAAGCAGGCAGGGCAGGTGGCGCTCAGGCCCCCCAGCGGGAGGAGAGTCGCGGGCAGAAATGATAGGTTCTGAGGCCAAGTCTCCCACTCACTGAGCAGCAGCATGAAACGCTGTGTTGGTCCAAGCTGGGAATGAGTGGGCAGTGACTGTTCCCTGGGGGACAACACAGCTTGCATTCCTCTGCAAGTCTCCCTTGCCCTTGGGCTCAGTATCTATCCCATAAGCCGTGCCTATGACGCAGGCTTCACAATTTTTTAAATTTATTACAAATTATACAGGTTACATACTACATTCTTCTTATAAACTATTCAAGAAATAGAGATAAGGCTAAAGTCTCTCTTGATGCCCTCTCAACCAATTCCTTTCCTGTCTATTATCATTTTTAAAAATATATTTTTTAAATTGATTTCAGAGAGGGAGAGAGGGACGGAGGGAGAGAACTGTCAATGATGAGAGAGAATCACTGGGGGCTAAGCCTGCAGCTCAGGCTTGTGCCTTGCTGAGAACTGAACCAGGGCTTCTTGGTTCCTGGACTAACACTCAACCACTAAGCCCGATCAGCCAAGTTGTTATCAGTTTAATGTGTAGCCTTTTTCTGTGAATCAAATTCAATATAAACTCTATAAACTCCAGATATGCAGGTACTTATGCTTAAAAATGTATGTATGTAAAAATATATGTAGAATATAATTCCACATTGATTCAGAGAGACAATCTTTTTTTTAAAAGCTGCAAAATATTTCTCAATAGAGCAAAATCAAAATTTTCTACAGGAAACAAAAGAAGGTAACTAGAAAATGTTAAGTCTTCTTCCTTGGCCCAATTGTCTTCATTTCTGTATTTCTGGTTGCCATACTGCTTGCTCTTCACTGGGAGATCAGGAAGGAAATACCCAGGGGAAGCTGGGCTCCAAGCAAAACCCCAAGCCCAGAACTCAGATGCTGCATGTGAGCGCTCTGTGGTTCCACCCTGCTTGCCCTCCTCTTGGCCATTCTGCACGCCCAAGGCTCACCCACACAAGGAAGGCCATTCCAGGAAGATTATGTGTGTGGGTTGGTGAGTGGGGGCAATTGTAGACTCTTTTGTTCTACAAGATGGGGAGCAAGCAGCCAAACAGAGAAATCCACTGTCTGAGCCATGTTGGGGGCTTGTGCCACCCCCACATAGTCCTGAATCTCCCACCTCAGCATGTAATATCATTGACTCGCCACCTAGGACCTCCGCCTTATAGCCTTCTTGGGATTCCCAAAAGCAAAAAGAAAAGTTATTCATTGGGTCTACCTCAGAGTCATCCTGTTCTAACGTCCCCCACTGCCCTTTAGTTCTGCTCAGTAAGTGGAGCAGGTGCTGGGACAGAACTCTTCTCCTGATACTTCAAGATCCCCGGTCCCCACCCCTCTCCATGCCCTTCCCCAGCATTTCCTCTGTACCGTACTGAATAGTCCAGTACAGCCCAGAAGAGTCTGAGCAGCCCCCATCCTTTTGCTTGCAGCTCCAGGACATTTCAGAGAAGGAACTATTCAATCACCTTGCTTTGACCTTCTCTTGCTCACTCAACATCTACCCTGAGGCAAGGAAGGAGTCAATCAACTTATGAAGGAATACAGCTTTCGATGAGCAAAATCCTAGTCTCATAAATCCTTCCTCCCACAGAGAGAAACTGAGGCACGGAGAGGCAAAGGGCCCAAGGAGCTGGGTCCATAAACCTGGGACCTTTCCTTGGATCACAATTCCTGGATCTTCCCTTCATGGAAACTAAGGGTTGATAGTAAGGATCTGTACTAGACCAGGAGTAGAAACCAGAGTCAGGTGTCTGACTTTGGTCCTTATCTCGCTCTAACATTGCTGTGCCCAGGCCCTCAGCATGGCTCTGGGCCATGTTACTGCTTCCCAACCTGGGTCTAGGATGGCACACCTCAGGGAAGCTCACCATATTCTCTTTTACCTCCTCCCTTGATCCCTCCCTCCAAACTATTTTTTCTCTGAATAGAATATCCCTTTCCTGACCCTTCTCACTCTTTCTTGAATTGCAGTGAGCATATAGGGAAGGCAGTGAGAAGTTTGCTGAGAGAACCTGAATCCCAGGGCCCCCAGGCTGGGGTGGCTCCACTTACCCAACGAGGAGAAGAGCAGTGCGGCTAGGATAGAACTGGGACTGGACAAGGGAGCTCCGGGAGCCATAGCTGGGGCAGGGTATGCAGGGTTAGGAGAGTGGGGGATCAGGAACTGAGCAGGGGATTCCTGGAACCTGCTTAAAATCCCCCAGGGCCCCAGTATGAGGGGGCTGTCCTGAGCCAGTAACCAATTGCAGCCTGGCATGTGCAGTTGAGAGGTGGTGGTAGGGGGCCGACTGCAGGGAGTAGAAGGAGCATTGTGTCCTCTGGGTGGAGGGTGGGGTACACATACCACCCCATACACAGAGGGCTTTGTGTCTGCTGGCCTCCCCCTGCCCTAGGCTGGAATGTCGAGGGTGGTGGTGAGGGAGAGGGACAGAAAAAGGGACACAAACACACTTCTCTAAGTGATGGATGGGCAGGGGAATCTGAGTCCTAAGGCCACGAGAAGAGGATTCCTCCCCAGATGCCTTGCCTGAGATGACTCCCCTAGGACCCTGGGAGCTACAGGCAGGTTTCCCAAGAGAACCTGGGAAGCAGGTGTCCACTGTCATCTTGACCACCTTAGGTTGCAGTACAGGCTTCTTGAGAGGACCAGGTCCTTGGGAGCCTTCTGTTTGACCCTGTCTCCCTTCGTCCTGGGTGATTCTTCCCAGATGGAAGCTTTTCTCCCTGGAAAATATCCAGGGAAGAATCTCCTATCTTCTCCCTCTTTGTCAGGAAGTCCTTCATTGCTGTACGCCGCAGTCTTAGCCTATTTCAATTTAGAACAAGTCAGCAAAACCATACTGTGCTATCTAATGTAAAATGTGGGTGTGCAGGCAACAGAGAGAAGAATAAAAATTAAGTCCCCCCTTCAAGGAGTTCAGAATCTAGTTTGGGAAGGCAGAGAGAGGAGGATCAGAGGACAAGCGCATTAACAATCGACCATAATAGATTGTGACACCTGCCATAGGAGAATGAGGAACAATTGTGCTGGCTACCCAGGAGGTACATTCAGCTGTACCGGCAAGAGACTGTTATGTAACTGAGATGTAAAAAAAGAAGGTTTACTTAATAAATGAAGTTCAGAGGAAGGGAGAGTCATGTCTGGGAGGCAATATTAGCTGTGGACCAACCATGAAGGATCTGTGATATTTTGAAAAAGAGAAATGAACCCAGGTGGTGTGAGGATCTAGGCAGGTAAACAGCGAAAGCAGAGACAAAGAGGTAAGAATGTGTGCATTGTGTGTGGTGGTAGTGGTGTATGTTGTGTGTGATAGTGGTGGTGATGTGTGTGTGTGTTGTATATGGTGGTATTGGTATTGGTGCTGTGCGTGTATTGTATATGGTGTTGTTGTTGGTGGTGATGGTAGTGGTGGTGGTGTGTGTGCATGTGTGTGTGTAGAAGGTCTGTGAAGTATTGGGCATATTCAAGGCAGATCTGAGGCCATCCACTTTGTCTTGGGAGAACCTGAAGAGGCATCATCGGAAATGAGTCTGTACAAGAAAGCTGAAGATGGTTTTGATGGACCTTAACATACAGACTAACAAGGATGGATTTAATTTACATTTTAAGAATTTCCTGAAGGTTTGGGGTAGTGTTTAAAGTTAATAATGGGAATGTCTATATGCACAGAGCTGTGTTTTATGACAAACCTGGCCAGGAAAATCATTCAGATCAGATTGATAGTTGCCTCCTTTCCTTCCCTGGAAAGGAAATCGTCTGAAATGATTTTGCTTTCCATGGAACCTCTCATATTGCCATCTGAAATGTCTTCTCTCTTCCCCTGCCTTTCTCTCACCCCAAGTCCTCGGTAGATTCTGCTTCTTCTCCTGCTTATTTTTAAGATGAGTCCTGGTGTTTGGTTTGCATTTCAGTGTGAATCATTTCTATCAATTCTGGGCTCTGGAAGTTAATTTGAGGGGAGAGATCACTGCTATTCCCGCTCTAGGATTCTGCAGGTTCACCTGTAAAGCCATAGCTCCTGCACCTCCTTCCTGGCAGTCCTGGTGGGTTCCATGATTATTATTAAATTTGCATTATGGAAATGCAAAATAGCATTTTCATTGGATACAGAAATAAGTGCATTCATGCTATTTACTAGTAAATTCTGAAAGGAAAGGTGCAGCAGTGTTAAATATAAGTAAGGTCTGAATATTAATGTAATAATATGTTTTATTGTGGAATAGGAGTTGTCTAGGCTCTTCCCATCACTCCTCCTTTTTCCCTCTGCCCCTCCTTCCCTTCCTTTCTCACTTGCTCACTTTCTCCCCAAAGTTCTAAGTTTCTGGAAGTGACTGCTGTGCATGGGTTCCTCAAAACTGTTCCTATACATCAAATCCAAGTGAGTTCTTCCTAGCCCACCCTGGATCTTCCGGTTGAGGGTGTCCCCCCCAAACCTGAACCAAGGGACAAAGGAGCGCTGTCCTTGGTTAGTAGGCGCCTAGCTCAGGCGGATTGCGGGGCGTTAGAGCTCGGGTCCTGGGAACGGGGATTTGCGAGTTCTCCCAGACCCACTTCATTCCCAACTGGGTCTCGACTTGTGCATTTCTATGAGGGGAGGCTGCGTGTTAGACCTGGAGGGAACGTCCAGTGGCTACCGGGCGTTTCTGACCCCACGGCGGCGGGGTAGACTGACAGGTCCTGGGGCATTCTGGGCCCGGCCTCTGCAGCGGTTCCTACCACAACGAAAACGTCCACTGAAGAGTGAGGCCAGGCGTTTGTGCCGAGGCCTGGGGAGGCTCTGGCAGGACTCAGGGCGGGAGGCGCGGGGGCGCACAGCACCCGGCGGCCAGACCTGCACCTCCCGCCCCGTGAGGTCACGTGCCGGAGGTCCCGCCCCGCAGGCCCCGCCCCGCGCCGAGGGCCTGGCCACGCGTCACTTCCGTCCAGGCCGGAAAGCAAGATGGCGGCGCTTTTGTTGAGGTGACTTTCGTGTGGGGCGGTATCGGTGCCGGCGTCCCTCCGGAGACTCGGCCTGGCCGCTGGCTTCGTGGTGACGGCTGTTCACCCGTGCCCGGGCAGCGGGAGGCACGTGTGCGGGGCCCACGCCGGGACTCCAGCGGCCCGCCGCTCCTTTCGCGGGCATGGGGTCATCGCTGCTGTCTTTCCCCATCTGCTGCTTCCACCTTTGAATTCGTCCCGGGTTCTTCTCCGCCGCCCAGGAGCCGGGCCGAGAGATGAAATGCAGGCGGACCTCGGGCCACGCAGTTAATCGAGAGCGGGGGTCGCAGTAAAGCAGGCAGTTCTGGCTCGCGGGGGTGCGGGGGATCCTGCCTTTAAAAGAGAAAAGCAGCCTGGTGGGGCGCAGTGAAGCGAGCTGTGCCTGGGCTCAGGTCAGCGAGCCGGGGGCTCTGCCATTCCGCGATCCTCTGGGACGGGCCTGAGTCGGATTACCGATTACTCGCCTTTGCTTCCAACGCTTCGGACGCCTCCTGTAGGCGATAGGGCGGCGTCCGAGTTCCCACCGGCTCCGCCGCCAAGAGCAGGAGACCTGGGCTCTCCCGGCTGGTGATGAACAGGAGCTCAGCTTTAGTCACGTTGTAGGGGAGGAGCAGATGTCCAGCTTTTCTCTGTAATGTCATTTCCTGTCCAAAGAAACACCTTAGGTTTTCTTCCTTCTGAACTACTGCTGCCAGGCCTCACCCTCCGCTGAGCCTGCCTAGCATGGTGGTTTCAGCGGCTCTGCGCACTTCTGGTACAAATCCTAGCATGGTTTTGTGCCAGCCCTGTTTTTGGAAACTGTTTGTTATGGAAAGTTAGCTTTAATGCCATTGAGATTTAATTCCTGATTTACCCAAATGTCTCCTCATTTTTCTTTCCACTTAATTCACCCAGTATAAGAATAGACTATTTAGTTTCTCTCTATTGACAAAATGATTCCTTTTGGTACTGAGATCAGGAATGAGTCATCTTAGTCCTTTATTTTTCTCCCTACCTCTTATTTCTAAACGAGAGGCTTGGTTCACCAATTAGTCCAGGGGTGGGGTCCCGCCAGCGTCCAATAGGGCATTTGGGGGTGGGGAGACGATGGGCTGCGGAAATTGAGGTTGAGGGGGGCGATTGGGACCCCATTGATGGTTGGCCTTGTCATTGTGCGTCATAGCGACAGGTTGCTTGGCTCATGTATATATAGATGAGTCCTTTTTCCCTAAGGAGTGCTTTGTCCATTCTTTACAGAATTGCCTCCATAATTGAATGCTCTTGGATTCTTTGATGTATCATATTTTGGTAGTGGTGGAATTAACATTTAGCTTGAAATGACCATTTCTAAACAGTTCATTTTGGAGTTTCAAGATTGGGTTTAGAAGCTGAGAATCATTATCCTCATGAACTGTGTTTAGACATCATCACCTTCAGTTTTGTAGGACACCATGATTCCGTGCCACTTTTTCATTAGTGTCAATGTAAGGCTTTCATAGGCGGGGCACTTCTTTGTTCATTTCTCACAGGGATTTTTTAGAAGGTTTTTTTTTTTAATAAAAAAAATTCCTGATGAATTTCTGGTTCTAACTCACTGCACTAGAGGGATTTGGAACTGTTTTTAACGTGCTTATTTAACCTCAAAGGAAAATACCTTCTAAGAAATTAGGATTGATTTCTAGTTCTAGTGTCACTATTTGGAACAACTCAAGGTCATTGGTTCTGTGATTATGGATTCCTTATTTGTGAGTGAAAAATAGTAATAACTTGGGCCCACTGAAGAGGAATATTGATTAAACATTTTTAATATTTGGTTAAATATTAGTCGTCAGAGTACTGTATGTCAGGGCTTTTGAATAGTCTATATTTTGTACTAGAGGCCTGGCAGGGATTTGTGTGCCAGTGGGGTCCCTCAGCCTGGCCAGGAAGGGACTGCTGGAGGGCCTTAGGGTATGTCCAACCCCTGTCGCCAAGCCCTGATTGGCTAGACCCCAGTAGCAAGATAACTTACTGGTAGGAGCGTCTGCCCCTGATGGTCAGTGTGCATCATAGCGAACAATCAAGTGGTTGAACACTTAGCATATTAGGCTTTTATGTATAAAGGCTAGAGGCCCACTGCACAAAATTTGTGCATGGGTAGGGTCCCTAGCAGTAGCCAGCCAGGGTTTTCCTTCATTTTGCATCCCCCCTTGGTGATCAGTGCATGTTATAGCGAGCGGTTGAACTCCTGATCAGTCGAACTCCTGGGGAGACACTTTGCATATTAGGCACACACACACACACACACACACACACACACACACACACTTCCTAAGCAGTTGATGGGTTAGCCAGTGACAAATAGCCAGCAGAGTAACCCAAACTCCATTGGCACTCAGTTAAGGAATGACTTGCTGAAGCCAAGGCAAAGATAGAGAACAGCTGGGTTTCTATGTGACCATGTTCATGCCACTTAAGCCCCAAGTCACCAAGAATCACTAACCTTTTGGGTATTGCTCATCATATTAGATTCTACATGTGAAACATCTCCAAAAATAAGTTTTAACTATATTTATTATAATATTCTTTTTTAAATAAGCATGCTCATCCACAGACATTTTCTTGAGCCTCTTCTATGTGTCAGGCATTTAGAGGTATACATGCAGAGTATTCCAGTCCTAACCTTGAAGAGCTCAAAGTCTTGAGAGAAGATAAAAATAGGTTAATTATTAAGCATCATAATAGACTAGAGGCCTGGTGCATGAAATTTGTGCACTGGTGGGGTGGTGTCCCTCAGCCCAGCCTGCACCCTCTCCAGTCTGCTTCCCTGCTGGCCCGATTGCCCCTAACTACCCTCCCTGCCAGCCTGGTCACCCCTAACTGTCTTCCCCTGCAGGCCTGGTCATCCCTAACTATCTTTCCCTTCAGGCCTGGTCTCCCCTAACTAGCCTCCCCTGCTGGCCTGATTGCCCACAACTACTCTCCCCTGCTGGCCACCTTGTGGTGGCCATCTTGTGACCACATGGGGGCAGCCATCTGTGCAAGGACATGATGGTCAATTTATATATTACCTTATTATTGTATAGGATGTTGATGTAGAGATATGAACAAGTGATGTGAGATTTTGACCAGTATAGCAGGTAAGGCTGAAGCAGGAGCAGCTGCAGTAGCAGGAACTTCTACTGACTCCTTGGCAGTGCTCCCAAGTGGCAGTGGCAGGCGCAGCAAGCCCAGCTTGGGCTTCTCCCTGGCTATTTGCTGCTTGGCGCACAGCTACATCCCCTGAGGGGTCCTGGATTGCGAGAGGGTGCAGGCCAGACTGAGGGGCCCACCTACCCTTGCATGAATCTGTGCACTGGGCCTCTCGTCCTATATAATAAAAGCCTATGTAGTCATGCTGCCCTCATGCTATGACACTCTCATGCCATAATGAGTGATCACCAGGAGGCTGCATGTGCCATAGCACACGGAGGTGGGTGGGGCTGCGTGTGTGGTGAGGCACACATGGGTGGGCGGAGACTTGAGATGTGTGCGTGGCGTGAAGGCAGGTCCTGTGGCTCTGCGCAGCACAAGAGACGGGACCCCTGACTCCGGCCTACCTCATTGGGGCAATCCATTGAGGAGCCCTGGGTGGGTGGGCAGGGCCTAACTCTTTGAGGCGACTGTTCGCTGGGTTCCTGCACTACCACACTATAAGAGGGCACAGACCAGGTTGGGAGAAACTCCCCCCTAAGTGCACAAATTTTGTGCACTGGGCCTCTAGTATTTTATAAAAAGAAAGAAATGGTGAAGTTGTCACCTAGGGATTATTGGGCTTTAAAGGATGAGTTTATAAGGCTATGAGGGAGATTCCAGTCAGAGAATTGCATGAGCAAAGGCATGTGGTCATAGGGGTTGCACCATAAGGGTGTGATGTAGCATCCAATGTGGAGAAAGTATAGGGCTAAAGGGAATTCATTGAAAAATAGGTCCAGAGATTGAATTGGGCAATGCTGAGAAAGGCCTTGTTTGGCCACAATAGGAACTTAAACTGTAAGCAGTAGGAAATTGTTAAAGACTTTTAGGCAGAAGAGCAGTGGAAATCAGCTTTGTTTTTTAGTAAGTCAGCTCTGGTAATACTGAACGATAGGGAAGAGATGATGTCAGGGAGATAGTACAGGAGCTTCTGTGATGGTGCTCCAAGTGAGAAATGAAGAGCATGTGAACTAAAACAGTGGACTGAAGTTTCTAGATGGTGTTGGTAGGCTTGGCTATGTCTTGCATATATGTAGGAGGTGAGAAGAAAGAAGAAATCAAGAATGATTTGCATTGTAGCTTGGGAGTTAGTTGTGGGCTAATCACCATAAATCAGAACTTTTGTACATCAATGATTGCTTATTGCAATGATTGCAATGAAGGCTATACATCTATTTATAGTTGCTGCTATTCCATACATTTATGAAACTTTGGCATAGCTTTATTCAATTTAATCATTTGGACTTGGCTTTGAATAGTTTGTGGGGTTTTTTTCTTCGAAGAATTCAAATTCATTTTCGGCAGACAAATATTTTTATCACCACTGAAGAGTTTTAAATAGAATGTGATGCAAATTCTAAAGACCTTGGGGAGACAAATGAAATATTAATATCTTCCATATATGTGGTACATTACAGTTTATAGAATGCTTTCCCATATATTTTCTCATATAATCCTCTTAGCACCAGTAGGGCAAACAATATCAATAGCATTTTATAAATGAAGAAGCTGAAGCTTAGTGCAAGCTTAGTGCTGCACTAATGTTACACAACTTTAGAATTCCATCTGGCTTTTTACTTTGTCCAATGTTCTTTCTACATTACTGTTGTTGCCCAACCCAGAGAAGTTGCAAAAATGATTTGAGCAATGATTACATTTGGGAGGAAGCATGGGTAATGCATTTAGAAGGGGACAACACTAAATAGAGATGATAAGTCGTAGGCTTGTTAATTATAAATAAAAAAAGGAATATTATTTCTTTCTGGCTGTCATATGTAAAGTGCTATTCCTGGATGGGAAAAGGTCTTTTCAGAAATCTTGGTTTCACTTGAAAGGTAGGATAGATAAATACTTTTGTCACATTTAGTTACGGAGTTTGTGCAACTGGTTTCTGTTAGAGCCTTGTGGAAAGTTGACTTTGGTATTTTTGTCTGGGAAACAATAGCACTAGACCCAGAGAGGCTGTAGATTCCAGCCCACATCTGCAAGCGCTTGCTGGGGAGCCGAGAGACTGGACTTGCCTGGTGAGAGGAATGCGAGCCCTGCAACTTCAGAGTCACAATTACTTCAATTGAAAGAGATTTGTTCCCACTTCTTCTTTCTGGGAGCCTTGGATACACAATGTCTGTATTCACTTCTTGCCTCCAAAGCTGGAAAGAGGGAAGAGCTGAAGGAAGTGTTGGTTGGATTATTTGTCCTTCACATGATGGGTCCTTCTCCTTCTTGTTTCCTAATGTAAGAATGAGGTTCTTTTTTTTCTTCTTCTTTTTTTTTCAAATCACCGCCAGTACATTTATTTGAGGAAGAAACGGTCAAATCATATCAGGGACTTTTAAACTGGGTACGACTAGAGATACTGATCTGCCTAACTTCTGGGTGTTTACAAGTGCCCAAGGAACCAGATCCTGCACACGAGGTGTCACCATTAAGCAGGTGTGCATTCAATGAGGTACACATTCTGAGTGGCCATGTGATTTTTCCATTTAGAAGGGGCTGCCTTGCCATCAGAAAAGTAGTGTTGAGAAAAAAGGCAGAACCTAGCCACAACTTCTAGCACAGGCCTGGGCATGAAGGACTGAGGTTCTTGAAATGTTGATGAATCTCCTCTCAGTGATAATATCAGTACTCTTCAAGTACCTGTTCCTGTAGGTAGTAAAGAAGTCTTTTGTGTTCCCATATTTGTTGCAGTCATATGAGACTTTTGACTTGGAGTTCATCCAGGTTGTCAGGAACTGATGTGCTTCCTAAAAGAAGAACTTAGATTTAGGAACCTCCCTGCACAGATCCCTGTTTTCCACCCCTTACCCTCTTCTTGCAGTGGGGTCACGGGTAGCTCAACTGTGTGCTTGGGGTTGTCAGTGGCTTACCTTGTTTTTTTTTCTTTTTTTTAAATTAAAAAAAATAAACTCCTGTCTTAACCATCACCTCCTTTAAGACCTAACTTTAAAAGTTTTATTTATTTATTTTTTAAAAATATATTTTATTGATTTTTTACAGAGAGGAAGGGAGAGAGAAAGTCAGAAACATCGATGAGAGAGAGACATCGATCAGCCGCCTCCTGCACGCTCCACAGTGGAGATGTGCCCGCAAACAAGGTACATGCCCCTAACCGGAATCGAACCCGGGACCCTTCAGTCCGCAAGCCAACGCTCTATCCACTGAGCCAAACCGGTCTTGGCTAAAAGTTTTATTTCATTATTTCTGTTAAACACTACCAACTCTGATCATTTTCTACCTTGTGTTGTGTTTTGTATTTGTAAGTAAGATTTGTGAACATAATCTCCAGGACACTGATATTATCATTGCTTCCATCTTATGTTTAATTTTTCCCTCAACCCCTAAGTCTACACAGTGTGGAAGCAGAGAAGGCTCTCCAGAGGTGGACCTCTGAGTGGGCATTAACTCTGACTCTCTTGTCTTGCAGACCTGTTGGACGTTATTGCCTCCATGGCTACCTCAGTCCTCGACTCTGTATCAGAAAGTAAGTTTCTAAATTTGTGGATATTATTATTATTTTAAAAACATACATTTTTATTGATTTCAGAGAAGAAGAGAGACGGAAAGAGAGAGAGAAACATCAATGATGAGAAAGAACCATTGATTGGGTGCCTCCTGCACATTCCCCACTAGGAGTCGGGCCCACAACCCGGGCATGTCCCCCTGACTGGAATTGAACCTGGGACCCTTCAGTCCACAAACCAATGCTCTATCCACTGAGCCAAACCAGCCAGGGCTGTGGATAGTATTATTAATTTTTCTCTCTCAGGGAAAAGCAGTAGGTTGTTGCTTAGATTTTGGGATATGTATGAAAGCAAGATGTTGTACATAGTGGGCTGAAAATACAGTGATTGTGGTTACTATTTTTCTCATCTTGTAGTGGAAGGAAAGATAAAAAATATTTCTATGAACTCTGGCCAATGTGGCTTTGTTGGTTAGAGTATTATCCTGTGCACCGAAAGGTGGTGAGTCTGATTTCCATTCAGGGCACATGCTCAGATTGTGGGTTCAGTCCCAAGTTGGGGTGCGTGTAGGAGGCAACCAACCAATGTTTTTCTCTTTCCCGCCCTTCCTCTCTATAAAATCAGTTTTTTTTAAAGTATGTCTTTTTCTTTTAAAAATTTTCCTCACTTTCAGCTTTTGTTATATTTAACTCCATTGATTTAATCCACTTTTTGCTCCTTCCTCGATAACTAATTCCTTTCTGATTAGTCTTTCTTTCTTTAATGCTTTTTTTCTTGTAAACTTTAATTTTGGACAGGCATTAATCTTTATATTTTTCTCTGCTATATTCATTTATAGTCTATTGACTTAAACAGTTGCCTCTGTTATTTTTTTAAAACTTAATTTTGTAAATGTACATTCAGAAAAGCTGGAACACTAATATAGTGAAGGTCTGTATAATGTATAATGTATATTTTAGGTTATGTCATATAAAATTGGTATTTTCGTAGGTCTAACCTGGTCTAATATTGGTAATATAATGTAGTTCATTATGTATTTAATTTTTGTTGTCATTTTCTCTGAGTTCTTTGCGATCGAGTTGCAGGAATTATGACGCTTTACTTATAACTACTCATAAGAACAAGAACATGATCTTACATAACATAGTATAATTATACGAGTGCAACTGTCAGTTTAGGAAATTTAACACTGATGAACTTTTTGTTTTTGCTATACACTCGATTTTCAGATTTTCTATTTGTCCCAAATAATATACTTTATGGAAATTTAGTTTGCCTGTTCCCATTGAGGATCTCACACATTGTATTTAGTTGTCATGTTTCTTTAGTGTCTTTGAATCTGGAACTGTTTCTTAGCCTCTGTTGTCTTTTATGACATCGACAATTTGAAGGATAAGGGCCAGTTGCTTTCAGGAGTGTCTGCAAGGTTGGCTTGTCTGACTGCCCTGATGAGTAGTCAGGTTACCCATTCCTGTCAGGAAGAGTATATGAGTGATGGTGCAGCCTCAGTAAATTGGAGGAGGAGGGGCACATGAGGCCTGTTGTCTCATTATCAGTGATTTCAGCTGTGATAATTTGGCTTTGTCCAGTCTGCAGGTACTTTTTTTTTTTTTTGTAATTAGTACCTGATCTCTGGGAAGATACTTCTCTGAGAGGGATGGAGTCTGCTAAGTGTAGGCACATAATCAGTTACGCAGTTGACATAGTTGTTTTTAGTAGTGGGTTTCACCAGCCCAGGGACAAGGGAAATCAAGAAACCCTTCAGAGGCACTGAGCTGAATTCAGCTCCTGATTTTTGTGAACCTGATGGGGAGTCTTGAGCAGCTGAGCTGGTGAGAATGTGTGAGGTTGCACGTGTGGTCTGGGAAAAGGACAGTCCATTTCTGTAACTGGTTTTGAAGTATTATGTTTGCCCTGATGCTCAACCACAAAGCAGCAGAGCTTCTGTTGGTGGACCTGGGTGTGGGGGATGGGAAGATGGGAAGAAGATTACCCTCTGATATGACCTCATTGGGTGGTTGAGGGTATTAATAACTAAGTCAGACTTGGCATAAAGATAAGGTGAATGGTTGAACATGTTTTCCTTATACAGTGTTTCATCCAGCCCAGCTTACCTTTTTTTTTTTTTTAATATATTTTATTGATTTTTTTACAGAGAGTAAGGGAGAGGGATAGAGAGCTAGAAACATCAATGAGAGAGAGAGAGACATCGATCAGTCGCCTCCTGCACACTCCCCATTGGGGATGTGCCCACAACCAGGATACATGCCCTTGACCAGAATCGATCCCGGGACCTCTCAGTCCGCAGGCCAACCCTCTATCCATTGAGCTAAACCGGTTTCGGCTCAGTTTACCATTTTTTATTTTTAACTTTCTGTTATATAAAAAAATTTAAACCAACTTTGCTTTTAATCATTTTAAACCTTCTGGTTTTATTTTAGTGCTGTTCCTTTGGGAACCTCAGCCAAGGAAGAGATGGAAAGATTCTGGAATAAGAATACTGGTTCAAACCGTCCTCTTTCTCCTCATATTACTATCTACAGGTAAGGGCTCTGGGACCAGGGAACCTAGCAGGTGTGGGTGAAAGTGCTGGGCTGGCCCATGGCCTCCCTGGTTATTTCCTTCAGGTTTTTTATAAAAAGACTAGAGGACTGGTACATAAAATTCGTGCATGGGTAGTGTCCCTAGGCCTGACCAGAGAAATAGGGCCCTATCGGGGCCTTCTGGCTGCTGGCCAGAGCCTTCATTGGTTCCACACCGCCCCCTGGTGGTCTGCATATATATATATATATATATATGGCTAATATGCAAAGTGTGTGTGTGTATATATATATATATATATATATATATATATATATATGGCTAAATTCTATCTTTTGGGCTTATAAGGATAATCTATTCTACAGAGCTACCATTTGTAAAATGCTGGTAAGTAAAAATGCTATCCATCAAAAAAACCCACAAACTATTTTGAAGCAATTTCAAATTTGCCTAAATGTTGCAGAAATAGTACACAGAGTTCCAGTATAACTTAATGGGATTCACAAGTATTAATATGTCTGAGGTCTTTAAAATAAGTGCAGCCCTGGTTGGTGTGGCTCAGTGGTTGAGTATTGTTCCATGCACCAAGAGGTTGCTGGTTCAGTCCTGGTCAGGGCACATGCCTGGTTGCAGGCTTGATCCCCAGAAGGGTATGTGCAGGAGGCAGCTGATTAATTACTCCCTCTCATCATTGATGTTTCTCTCTTCCTTTTCTCTCTGAAATTAATAAAAATATTTTAAAAAATATTAAAAATGTGCTACTTAAAAAAAGAAAAAGAACAAATGCAGAGATGATGATGCAGTTTTCTATTACATCTGTAACAGTTAGCACAATTGTAGCTCACAACAAACATTTATTATCCAGTGGTTCTGAATTCAGAGTGTTACAGGTCTCCCTGGGCTAAAGTCAAGGTGTGGGTAGGGCCAGTCCCTTCTGGAGGTTCCAGGGCAGAATCACTTCCTGGTCTTTTCCAGCTTCTAGAAGTTGCTCTGAATTCCTTGGCTTGTGGCCCCTTCCTCCATCTTCATAACCAGCAGTGTGATGGGTCAAGTTCATCTCCCATTATCACTTTGACCCTGCTTCCATTTCATATTTCTTCCGACTGTCCTCTTCTGCCATAATTGCAATTATATTGGGCCCATTCAGATCATCCAGGTTGGCCTCCTTATTTTAAGGTGAGCTTATTAGCAATCTTCATTTCATCTGCAGTCTTACAATACGAGGGAGGTGTTTGTTCTACCTACACCGTCCCTTAATATTTGAGTATTTGCTTCTTGAAATCAAAGACTCCTCATTGTGCAGTCATTACAGTTAGAGAGTTAATGCCCGACTGGTGTGGCTCAGTAGTTGAGGGTCAGTCCAAAAACCAAGAGAACACTGTTCGATTCTCAGTCAGGACATATGCCTGGTTTCTTGCTCAAACCCTGGAAGGGGATATGCAGGAGGCAGCCGATCAATGGTTCTCTCTCATCATCGATGTTTCTGTCTTCCTCTCCTTCCTCTCTCTCTAAAAATCAATAAAATCATTTTTTGAAAAAAGAAAGAAAGTTAATATTGATTTAGTCAGCATCTGATCATCAGGTCCCACACATATTTTGCTAGTTGCCCCAGTAATGTCCTTCATATAGATTCAAGACTCTACTGGCTGTGTATCACTCAGTGGTCTTTTTAACCTCCCTCAGGATGGAACAGTTTTTAGTTTTTCCTTATCTTTTATGACCTTGACATTTTTAGAATGTTGCTTATTTTAGGTTTATCTGATGCATTCTGGTGATTTACACATTATGGGCAGGACTACCTCTGAGAGATGCTGTGCTCGTATTGTCTGGGGAGGCACCTGATGGTTCAGTCCATTACTGCTGATGAAAACTTGCATCATGGATTAAGATGTGTCTGCTAGGTTTGTGTTTTAATACTGATTTTGTGGGGAGATACCCTGAACCTATAAATACTCTATTTCTCATCAGACTTTTACCCACTTGAATCATTATTACTATAATGGTTGCCAAACAGTGGTTTTTCTAATTCCATCATACCTTCTTGATTTATTTATTACTAGGGTGAGGCTTGCTTTCTTCATTGGTACAGACTCAAGATTTCTAAAAGGAAAAACTCATTCTTATCTCCTCCACTTTTGTGAAACCAACTAAAAGAAAACACCACAATTTGTTCTCAATACCAACCAGTTTTCCAACTCTGGGCACCAATTGGACCTTCTGTGATCTGAACACTATATACCTGACATTATGACACTAACTCTCTGAAGTTAGCGAAGGCCGCACAGGTTAGGGGCTCAGTCCCACATGACTGCCCCCACTTCACATAGGTTGAGACCTGTATTCTACTGACCAGGTATCAGTGGGCTTGGGTTCAGTGATTTGGGCTCACAGAACTTGGAAACATCTATTTATATTAACTCGTTTATTATAAAGGATATTACAAATGATACAGGTTCTTGTGCGTATATAGGTTCCTGACCTGAAAATGTATTTAAACCTAAAGACTTTCCAGCCCTAGCCAGTTTTGCTCAGTGGGTAGAGCATCGGCCTGTAGACCTAAGGGTCCTAGGTTCGATTTTGGTCAAAGGCATGTATCTCAGTTGCAGCTCAATCCCCAGCCCCAGGGCACTTGTGGGAGGCAACCAATTGATTTGTGTCTCTTAACATCTACGTTCCTTTCTCTTTCTTCCTTCCATTCTCTCTAAAAGTCAAATGGGAAAGTATCCTTGGATGAGGATTAACAAAAACAAAAACAAAAACCCTCTCCAAACCCCATACTTTTGGGTTTCTTATGGAGGCTTCATCATATCGGCTGATAAATTAGTAATGCAACCTCAGCCCCTCCCCTTTCCTCGAAGAAGGTGGGATAGGGCTGAAAGTTCTAACCTTCTAATCATGTTTTGGTCTTTCTGGTGACCAGCCCACATCCAGAGTCACTTCATTAGAACAAAGGATACTCTTACCACCCAGGAAATTCCAATGGACTTAGGAACTGTGGGTCAGGAGCCAGGGTCAAAGACCAAATGTTAGAACAAAAGATGCTCCTGGTGCCCCTGCTCCTCGGAAGATTGTAAGGTTTTAGGCCCTCTGTTTCAAGAACTAGAGCAGAGATTAGAAGTAGAGGTAGGTAGATGTCTTATTCTTTTGCCCAAAGGGTTACACTGTTATGCTCATCTGTTTTGATGTTCAGGTTGTTCCATGCTTGGTGTTCTTCAAGGAGGTCCTGTGACATCATGACCTGGTACTAGATGTGCTCATTGCTCCCAGCTGTTCTTGCTTCTAGACCCTGTCAGTAGATAGAGCTAGGGCACGTATGTGCACACACAGTATACACGCACTTGTGTGTCTGTTATCTGTTGTTTTCAGAAGTAGCACTGATAGCTGTAGCGCCAGTGTCTTCCCAAAGAGCTGTTCCTTTCTGGCTAACCCAGCGCGGCATCCTGAGCTCTGCTGCCTTCTTCACTTGTGTTCTTGCCAGGGAGCCTGGCCATTCTCCAGCCACCTCCACACACACCACAGCCTTTCAGATTTTTTCTAAGTTGGATTCCAGAAATAATTCTGATTGCAGAAATTGGATAAATGTCCAATATTAAAACAGAAGGATATTGATAGGTGATCTCAATCCTTGCTATTTTATAGTGAAACTTTTTTTATAGACATAAAAGATTTGGGGAAGGATTATAATGATAAAGAACTCTTCAAATTACTCTGAATCTATATTTAAAGCCCTGGCCTTTCTTCATGGATCATATAACAAATGGTAGTGGGCTAGTGATGTGAGTCTTGTCTGTTCGTCCTGTTTTGAAATTCTAGACACACTTGTGGAAAAAAAGAGAAAACAGTGAATGGGGCAGTCTCCAAGGTGACATGTCTGGGAAATACACCCAAGATCTCTGGAATCATAATTCCTATTTTTAAGTTTTGGAGGTTTTTTTTGAGGCAGCATTGAAGTAAATGGTTGAGTTAGCAGTTTCTGAAACACTCTTCAGTTCAATACATTGAGTCAGTTCATCAAAGCAAAAGTGTATATAGGGATTAAGTTATCAAGAGAAAATGAATTCTTTAAAAGGATGTTGGAAAAAGATTTTAGCCCAGCAGGTGTGGCTCAGTTGGGTATCTTCCTATGCACCAAGAGGTCACCGGTTCAATTCCCAGTCAGGGCACATGCCCAGGTTGCGGGCTTGATCCTCCAGTAGAGGACGTGCAGAAGGCAGCCCATTTATGTTTATTTCTCCCTCTCCCTCTTTCACTAAACATTAATAAAAACATAATATAACATTGTATGTCAACTGTAATTGAAAATAAAATAAAAAAAAAACAAAGGAGCTCAAGGATGGTTGTATAATATATGAAACAGTGGATAAATAAATCTCCACTTAGATTTTCTTCTACAGTTTTATGATGGAGAAACAGAAGGACCAGCAGCTGTATTCTAATGACTGTCTCCTAACTGTGCAGATTTACTGGTGTCTTTGAGCATGGTGCTTCTCTTTATGAAAGGAAGTGCTTGCGTTACCATTCATCCCTTTTCAGCTCCATTAGCGATACAGTCTGGTCATAGGGAAGGCTGCTGCTTAAATAGATCAGTGCTCTTATTAAAAACAAGAACGTGGACACACAGCAATGTGAAAGCTGATTGTTTCTGTTTAAATACTGCCTGTTTCCACAATGGTTTCTATTCTCTTTGCCAGAGTAGACTCTAGTGTGTGTCATCTTTTCCTTTCTTCTTTTTTTTTTTTTTTAGTCCTCTCCAAAGGATATCCTGTTGACTTTTTTATAGATAGTAGAAGGGAGGGATACAGACAGAGAGAAACATTGATGTAAGACATATTAATGGTTGCCTGCGACATGCACCCCTACTGGGGCCAGGATCGAGCCTGCAACCAAGTATGTACCCTTCACCAGAATCAAACCCACTACCTTTAAGTCCATGGGCTGATGCTCTAACCACTGAGAAAACTGGGTAGGGCTCATCTTTTCTTTTCTTTTTCTTAGTATGTTTTTAATTGGTTTCAGAGAGAGGGAGTGAAAAGGAGAAAGAGAGAGACAGAGAGAGAGAGAGAGAGAGAACATCAGTAGTAAGAGAGAATCATTGATCAGCTGCCTCCTGCACAACCCCTACTGGGGATCGAGCATTCCTTGTCACCCAGAATTGAACCTATAACTGACTGGAAATTGAACCGTGACCTCCTGGTTCATGGGTCAATACTCAACCATTGAGCTACCCTGGGCAAGTTAGGGCTCATCTTTTCCTTTTTTCAGTTGTTTTTATGTTTCTTTGCAGTTGGTCTCTTCCCATGGCGATGTCCATTTGCCACCGCGGCACTGGTATTGCCTTGAGTGCAGGTACGTCTCTCTGTATTTGTGCACACACACAAAAAATGCATGCGCACAAACTTTCTGTGAATAACTTTGCTGTTTCTTTGGCTCTGGGCACTGCCTTCCTTGCAACTCAGCAACTCGATTTAGAAAAAAAGCTGAGTCTGTCTTAAGCTTATTTTTCATTCATTACTTTAGCAATTAATTAAGAGTATCCATTATGCTCAAGTTCTTTGCTTAGGGATTTTAAAATCATTCCTGGCACGTCCTGCTGGTATATTTACTAAAATCACAGTGCAGAGATAGAGATGTAATAGAGATGGGCTGGCTGACTGAATGTTGACCCAATACAATCTGAGGTCAGTCATCAGCCTTATTCTTAGACTCTGTTTTAGCTCCATTCCTTGTCACCCAGAATCGATCAGGCCCAATGCCTGACTTACTCTCCAATCTACCTGTCTCAGACCACAATGCCTGCCTGTTTATGTGATGTAAATAGAGCCCTGGGTGATAGTACACTGGTCTCAGTTCATCCTTTTCCAGTAATGAGGTTTGTTACAGGTTCTGGGATTGGATGCATTTTTCTACAGGAGGGTGATAGTTTGTAAAAGAATCAGCTGTGTTTTAAATGTTCTCTGATGGAGACATGGAGATATTTTTGTTTTTCCTAATATACTAGGCTTCTTTTATATTTATTTATTTTTAATTCTCACCCGAGGATGTTTTTCCATTTATTTTTAGAGAGAGAGAGGGAAAGAGAGAAATGTTGATGTGAGAGAAACACATCAATTGGTTGCCTCCTGCACAGGGAGGAGCCTGCAACCGAGATATGTGCCCTTGGCTAGAATTGAACCCAGGACCGACAGTCTGTCCACTGAGCCAAACCGGCCAGGGCTCCTGGGCTTCTGAGGACTGTTTTACTAAAGTGGTCATGATCATCAGCAAGGCTGGTGGCTTCAGTGTAGGAGTCTTGCATTTAGGGAGCTGCAGCTGAGAGACCAACTGCAAAGAGTGCAGACTTTATCTAAAACCACGTCTCTGCTACATACAGCCAGATTCATTTTGCTGGTGATGAAGTATGGATGGGCACTCCCAGCTAAGATCATTCCTTGGGCTGGGGAAGGGATGGAGTCCAGACATAAGGATGACTGTGTCACATGGGAATCTGGGGATGGTTTCTGTTGGTTAATCTACTTGCACTGAAATAACGGGATACGTTCAAGATAGGCTATTTTATTTTATTTTATTTTTTTGATTTAATAAATCTGTATTGTTCAGATTATTACATTTGTTCCTCTTTTCCCCCCCATACCTCCCCTCCAACCGGCTCCCACCCCTCCCTCTACCCTTACCTCCCCCCACATTGTCCTCATCCATAGATGTATGATTTTTGTTCAGTCTCTCCCTGCACTCCCCTCACTCTTCCCCCTGAGACTTGTCAGTCCATTCCCTTTCTATGCCCTGATTCTATTTATATTCACCAGTTTATTCTGTTCGTCAGATTTTTTATTCACTTGATTTTTAGATTCACTTGTTGATAGATATGTATTTGTTGTTCATAATTTTTATCTTTACCATTTTCCTCTTCTTCCTCTTCTTAAAGAGTACCTTTCAGCTTTTCATATGATACTGGTTTGGTACTGATGAACTCCTTTAGGTTTTTCTTATCTGTGAAGCTCTTTATCTGCCCTTCAATTCTGAAGGATAGCTTTGCTGGGTAGCGTAATCTTGGTTGTAGGTTCTTGCTATTCATCACGTTGAATATTTCTTGCCATTCCCATCTGGCTTGCATAGTTTCTGTTGAGAAATCGGCTGACAGTCGTATGGGTGCTCCCTTGTAGGTAATGAACTGTTTTTCTCTTGCTGCTTTTAATATTCTCTCTTTGTCTTTCGCTCTTGGTATTTTAATTATGATGTGTCTTGGTGTGGTCCTCTTTGGATTCCTTTTATTTGGGGTTTTGTGTGCTTCCTGGTCTTAATAGACCTATTTCTTTCACCAGATGTGGGAAATTTTCGGTCATTATTTCTTCAAATATGTTTTCAATATCTTGCTTTCTCTCTTTTTCTGGCACCCCATAATTCTCATGTTGGTATGCTTGAAGTTGTCCCAGAGGCTTCTTAAACTATCTTCACATTTTTGGATTCTTTTTTCTTTTTGCTTTCTCAATTGTTTTCTGCTTCTTTGTATTTCAAATCTTTGACTTGATTCTTGCCTTCCTCTAGTCTGATGTTAGGTCTCTGTATAATATTTTTTTATTTCAGTCAGTGTATGTTTAATTTCTAGTTGGTCCTTTTTCATCTCCTCTTAGATCTCACTAAATTTATCCATCTTTTTTTGGAAATTCTTGAAAAATCTTATAACCGTGGTTTTGAACTCTATATCCAGTCATTTGTTTTCCTCCATTTCTTTCATTTGTGATCTGTTCCTTTGTCTCCACATTTTTGCTATGCCGGGAGAACTTCTGTGCTGGATTCAGCCTTATGATACTAGACTTGCAAAACTGCAAAAGCCTCTCTGTTGAGCTTGGGTGGGGTGGAGTCTCAGGGCTGAGCAGACAGTCTTGGCTTCCAGTCAGCCCTACCCTACTCGGCCCCTGGGTCTCAAATGTCTCTCGGTAATCGCTGCAGCCCTCTCTGTGTGCACGTACGTGTGCCTCTAGACCTCTGCCTTTCCCTTGTACTCCACGACCCGTATGAGTCTGGGTCCCAGGGTCTCTCCTGAAACTGGGGTTCAGTGCAGTCAGAAATAGAGTTCAGTGCCGTTGGGAAGCTCTGTCTCTCGCCCACTAGAGAAAGCCAGCAGCACAATCAGCAGTCCGTTCTCTCTGCACGCAGTGGTGTGCGCGTCCCCTTTCACGGCTCCCCTAAATTTCCATTCACTCCTCCCTTTTCACGATAGTCCAGACTCCCCCTGTATGAGTCTCTCCCAGAACTGGAATTCAGTGCAATCGGATAAGGGGTTCAGTGCAGTTGGGATTCTCTATCTCTCTCCCGCCAGAGGAAGCCAGCTAGACACTCCGGTACCTGCTCTCTCCATCTGAGCATCTCCGTATTTCAGCTTTTTGCAGCTTTTCTGAGTCTCCGTGAGCCCCTCTCTTTCCTTCTAGTTGTAGAATTTCCATTCAGCCAGCTTTCCTGTGGTTCTGGATGATGTCTGTTCTGTCTTTTAGTTGTAGTTTTGAAATTGTTGTGCGAGGCAACAGTTTAGGTGTTAACCCATGCCACCATCTTGGTTTCCAAGATAGGCTATTTTAACTGTAAGTTCATCGATACTGTATTTCTGCTTGTTTGAGTCTTGTCATTTTTATTTTATTTTTAATTTCTTTATTAATTTTTTATACATATCTCCCCATTGCCCCCCCTCCCTCCCAGGCATACTCCAACCCCCCAGTGTCTGTGATCATTGGTTATGCTTATATGCATGCATCCAAGTCCTTTGATTGATCACTTATCTACCTCACCTAACTTTCTGCTGTAATTTCACAGTCTGTTTGATGCTTTGATTTTTGTCCTCCTGAGAATTATCAGTCTACTCCCTTTCTGTGCTCCTGATACTATTATATTCACCAGTTTATTCTGTTGATCAAATTTTTAATTCACTTAATCTTTAGATTCACTTGTTGATAGATATGTATTTGTTGTTCATAATGAGTCTTGTCATTTTTAGATGGATGCTTTCTGCTTAGTGGGGGGTATTGATGGGCAGACTTCACCCTATAAGCACTGGGAGAGCAAGAACAGCTTATTTCTCTGGTTGTAGTTCCCTGTGTTGCCTAAGTGTATCTATCACCACTGAATGGGAACAGTCTGATCATGGACTCTGATGATAAAGTATTCATTTGCTGAAATTAAATATATTTTTTTCATAACTGTACATGTAATTACTTGTTTTTGTTTTTTTCTTGACCCCTATGAATGACCATGTAGTCAGCATGTATTCTGTTCTTTCCAGATCTCCCTGGCTCTAGGACGGAAAATAGTAGCTGTTCTATGGCAGCAACCCCCATGTTCCTTCAGTGCTGAAGGAAGCAGAGGTCGCTAGGTGGATGACTTAGGCAACTTTGTCAACTCTCTAAACTTCAGTTTATTTTTTATAAAATGGCACATTAATAATGCCTCTCCCAGAATTGATGGGATTTCAAGAAACTGGACTCTAGATGTTGATTTACGGGAACAGGGATGAGAAGCACAGTTAATTTAATAGCAACAGTCTCTCGGAGAGCGATGTGCACTGGCCAGATGGCAGCAAGACTTGGCTCATTTGACCTGAAATGAATCAGTCCCAGCAACATGATCTTAGCATGTTGTGGCTCGCCTCCAGTTTATTTTTCACATAACAGCAAGAAAAGAATTTTTTAAAAATATTTTTGAATCATGTCAGGCTTAGAATCTTCTATTTTCACTGTTCTATTATTTGTTTGTTTGTTTATCTTTTAAAGAAACGGACTTACAAGTCCAGGAAGCGCATAGAACCTGTCCTATTATTATCATTTGCCTTTGCTCTTAAATTGAAATTCAGGCCTCCACCACGGTCTAAATGCCCCGCCTAATTTATCTCCTTTGCTCTCTGCTCCCTCATTACGGGCCGCTGCCGGTTTCATGCCCAGCCTGTGCTGTGTGTGGTTAGTTTCCTCACAAAAGTGTCAACTTAATGTCCTTTGCACACTACCATGTCTGAAGTGGTTTCTATTGTTAGATCTATTGTTAGTTTTCAGTTTCACAGCACTGTCCTTCATAGTTCTTATCACATTGGTTGTTTCTTTCATAGTTTGTATTATATACTTTGTAATTATTTTGTTTGCTTAATTCTTATAAACTTGTCTTTTTTATTAGACTGTAGAGAGTGGGGACTGCGTCTATCTTACTTACACTCATACGCTCTAGCACTTAGGAAATCTTTATTTACTAAATGAGTAAATAAGTGGATGTTTGCTCGCAGTGTCATTTCAGAAAGAACTGTTCATTCCTCCTACCTTCTAATTAATCTCCCGTTACACATTGGAAATTGGGGAATGATGTTAATAGCCTCTCCCCTCAAGGATAGATGAATATAAGGAGTAAGACAAATGTTAACAATGCACTGTGATAACTTTAATAGAGAGGCGATCTCAGAAGAGAGGCCAGCTGAAGGAGTTGGTGAGCTTGAGGGAAGGATGAGTTGAAAGTTCATGACAAGGAGGTCGAGGAATAGAGAAGTGACCTTAGCCACACGCTTAGGGATTGGAAGTGCCAGTCGCTGGAGTGATGACTTGGACTGCTGCTTGAGAGCAGGGCCTGTGGGAGAGCGTGGAGTGGCCTTGGTTCACATGCTGGGGCATGGCCCTGTGGCCGTGGGGGTCAGAGAGGTTCCTGCTCTCGTTTCTTCCAGCAGCAGAGCAGCTGGCCGAGACAGGAGGTATTTGTTCAGACTGTAGAGTCTTGGTGGCCAATGTGAACTCCAGAAAGCGTGTTGAACTTAAAAAGAAGGATGACACTAGTTTGACTTTACAAACAATTCTTTAAAAGATAGAAAGTGAAGGCTAGTAACAATCTTCTCTTGCTTAGGTTCTGTGGGGATTAATATACTCATGATTTTTCATAGTGAAGATGGTGTGGAAATCTGGGTGAGACTAGGTAAATTCCTTGAGAATGGCAGGTGAGAATTGAGGGAGGCTGGGAAGGGGTAAGTTAACATGCTGGACAGACAGCAGGAAAAGGTGCCAAACAGCAGGTGTTCAGAGGAATGGAGCTGTGAACAAACTGTTCTCTTGATGCAGGTAGTCCAGCATGTTGGGGTGCTGTCAGAGCCAGCTCAGGTGTTACCTTGGTGGTGGCTGGTGAGCAGCTGTGATGGGCTTTTGTGGTTGTCTCCACAGGGGTCTCTCTTTTTGGCTTGTCAGCCCTGTTGCTCCCGGGGAACTTTGAGTCTCATCTGGAACTGGTGAAGTCCCTGTGTCTGGGGCCAGTGCTGATCCATTCAGCCAAGTTTGCTCTCGCCTTCCCTCTCATGTATCACACCTGGAATGGGATCCGACACCTGGTAAGTTCATTGAGTTTTGGACGTTTTCTGGGTGAAGGAGGTGGAGAGGCTGGGAGGGCTCTCTCCTTCATTGTCTGGGTTCAGTGCTATTAAGAGAGTTACTTGTGCTGGGCCTTTGCTCGGGGGGTTTCTGGGAACCTCTTCTGGTGACAGAGCTGAGCACTATTAGGCCTGACAGTTTGGGTCAAAAACCACAATTTAAAACCACTGACTTAGACTCTCGTGCCCCAGAGAATTAACACATTGTGCTCTGGCATGGAAGACGAGGACTTGGTGCTTCCTGGCTTAGGTACTGTTGCAGGTCTGGGGATCCCATTGTGAGCCAGAGGAACGTGGCTGCTACTTTCAGTCTGACATTCCTGTCAGCCCAGGGTGAGGTGTGGCTGGTGTCAAATACACTGACTTTTGTATCTTGTTGTTCATCCTCACTGGAGGATATTTTCTGTTGATTCTTAGAGAGAGTGGAAAGGAGGGGGAAGAGATACATTGATGTGAGAGAGACACTGATTGGTTGCCTCCCGCACTCAACCTCAACCATGACCAGGGATCAAGCCTGCAATGGAGGTACATGCCCTTGACCAGAATCAAATCTGGGACCTTCAGTCCACAGGCGAATACTCTATCCACTGAGCCAAAGTGGCCAGGGCTGACTTTTGCTATCTTGACATTGAATTGCATTACCTGTTTTTGATCTTTGTTTATTTTGACCTACTGGAGAAAACAAGGCCATTGTTAACAGAAACTGGGTGCCTAGGATGCCAGGTTTCTGTTTTTGTTGTTGTTGTTTTTGTTTTTTAATTCTCACCCAAGGGTATTTTTCCATTGATTTTTAGGGAAAGTAGAAGAGAGAGGGAAAGACAGAAAATCATTGTGAGAGAAGCACATCTATTGGTTGCTTCCTTCATGGGAGTTGGGAGGCAGGCTCAGGGGTGGGAGGAGCCTGCCACCAAGGTATGTGCTCCTGACAGGAATCAAACCTGGGAACCTTTGGTCTGCAGGCCGATGCTCTATCCACTGAGCCAACCAGCGAGGGCGGGTCCTAGATTTTAATATTGGGTATAGGAATGTTTAATTGGGTGTGGGCCTGAGAACCTTGGGATCAGTATAGACTCGTGTCTCTTCTTTATAAAGAAGATCACTCCCTCCTCCAGCACCTTTGAGATTTCAAATTCTGTGTCTCTCCACCCCTAGTCTTGCTTCCTTTCCCAGGAAGACAAATACAGTTAATTTCTTTCTGGTTTCCCATTACTTCCCAGCCTGAGCCATCTATCACATGGATGCTTTTACCTTAATTGACCTTTGAGAGCCTGGAGACAAGCACTTTGTGTGTTTCAATCTGGTCCAATAGACAGTTTAAAAGAATAGAAAAGTGAGAGACAAATGACTGTAAAAGTCAATGTGTCTGTCAGCTGTTCTGGGACAGCACTCAGTGTGATCAAAGATGGCTTTACTTTCCTGAGGGAGAGGCTTTCCTTTGTGGGCTTCTTCCCCAGAGCAGAGCTCTAAGGAGGAGCAGTGACCAGCATCCTCTGGCACATCCGGCTCTGGCAGGGCCTTGCATCTGTGGGCTTTCCTCTTGGGCTGAGGGGGAGGGGCAAAGAATCTCAGAAATAAGGGGGGCTTTTTTATTTTTTTAATCCTGGCTGATTCTGATTTTTTATTTTTATTTTTCTGAGGGAGGGAATGAGGAAGGAGCAAGAAGGAAGGAAAGAGAAACATTGATGTGAGA
Organism: Lasiurus cinereus; assembly: GCA_011751065.1. NCBI lineage: Eukaryota > Metazoa > Chordata > Mammalia > Chiroptera > Vespertilionidae > Lasiurus > Lasiurus cinereus. The sequence continues at coordinate 405,177 of JAAGEH010000042.1, forward strand.
GAGAAACACTGAACCCTTGACCTTTTTTTTGCTGGCAGGGTGATGCCCACCTGAGCAACTGAGCCACAGCAGTGTGGCTTCCCTTTACCTTTGCATCTGTTGTTCCTTTTCTCTTAGCAAGTGCGGTTCTGAGTGTGGGGCAGGTGTTCTGTTCTGCGCAGCCAGGACTCTTATCCACTGAGCTGATGCTAGTGCTCCAGAAGGCACCTTCCCTTCCTGCCCAGCAGGACTCCCACTGTGTGAGGCTTGGGCCTGATGAGCATGGACTCCATGTGATCTGGGGAGAAGCTGTTTGGGGCTGAGGTGGGGCACCTTTGGTTTTCTTCTAGGTTCTGTTTTCTCTGAAGTGCTACTAATCTGTCACTTTTACTAGTGCATTCAGAGTGTAGGAGGATGTGTGGGGGGCAGTCATGTGGCAAAGTGTGGAACCTGAAGACCTTCCTTTCACCATAAAGGGTCCACCGTTCAGCAGCTCAGAGCACAATGTGTTAATTCTCTGGGGCATGAGAGAGTCTTAAGTCAGTGGTTTTAAATTGTGGTTTTTGACCCAATGGGTAGAAAACCAATTAGTGGGTTGCTACCAACAAAAAAGAAATTTAAGTGGACTATTACACATAGAATGTAGCACATGGTGATTTATTTCAAGAACTTCTTGTGCGCAGATGTTAGTAACATTCAGTTGAGTACATTTGAAGACCTGGTTGGCTCTATGAAGACATTCCTGAGCAGGCAGCAGGGGCTGTGTCAAGGGGAAGGTTTTTGTAGGAAAAGTCCAGGGGCTGTGTCAAGGGGAAGGTTTTTATAGGAAAAGCGGTCGGGCAAAGGAGGTGTTGATAAAAGAAAAGAAAGGGTTATTTTTGGGTGAGGGCAGGTCGTCTTTGGGAGAAAGGCGAAGGGTTTTATCCTGCAGATTTGTCTCATTTTTCTGTGGGAGATGGAGAAGGCCCAGGTGCCAAGTGACCTTCCTGGTGCTGACCAGCGAGTTCCAGGCGGATTGGCTGAGAGGATGTTTCTGGGAGTCTGTGGGTTTTTTTCCTTTAACATAAGTGGGTACTAATTAAAAATATATTTCTTGCCCTGACCGGTGTGGCTCAGTTGGTTAGGTATTGTCCCAGCACCAAAGGTTGCCGGTGTGGCTCAGTTGGTTAGGTATTGTCCCAGCACCAAAGGTTGCCGGTTTGATTCCGGGTCAGGGCACATGCTCAGGTTTTCAGGTTCGGTCCTCAGTGGTGGTGTGCAGGAGGCAGCTGGTCAATGTGGATGTTATGCTCTCATTGACGATTCTGTCCCTCTCCCTTTCTCTCTAAAGACCAGTACAAATATATATACATACATATATATATATATATATATATATATGTATGTATGTATATTTCTTAGCGGGGGGGTCATAGTCAAGACAAAATTGAGAAATAGTGTTCTAGATTCCAAAGAGTCAGGGGCCGATATCCCTTCTCCAAAGGGGCTCCGTTTTGGAGACTCATAGTGCACATCCATACATTGTTTGGAAGTCTTGCAGTTAAATGTTTACCAAGTTTATTTGACCACAAAACTCTTCCTCCGCCCTTCCCCTTCTCCCCTCACCCTTTTAGCATTCTGAGGAGAGTTTTTGAAAGAAGGTGCTTGGGAAGCTTTGTCTGTTCAGTCTGGAAAAACTGCCCACAGGGTGAGGTTCCTTGGCTGTACCAGGCTGCATGGGCGCAGTGCACTAAGGTGGAGAGGGAAGGTCTTTCCCTGGAACCCACTGTGAGGCTGCTGCTGCCAAGTGTATTTTCTCTCTGAGAAGGGCACTGTGGCCTTGCCCAGGGTCCTGATTGCTGAGATTCTTTCTTTTTTTTCTTTTTCCGTTTCTTGCAGATGTGGGACCTGGGAAAAGGCTTGGAGGTCCCGAAGCTGACCCAGTCCGGGGTGGCTGTCCTGGTCCTCAGCGTGCTGTCCTCGGTGGGGCTGGCAGCCATATGAAGAGCTCACCCCCAGCTCCTCCTCCCCCAGATGATCAGTTACCAGATTTCCTCCGCTCTCGCCTGTTCAGACCTGTGTGCTTGCATTGTCCCTGGAGCTCAGCTGCAGAAAGGGTCCCAGGGTCCCCTTGTTTCTAAAGATGGGGTGGCTGTAGCAGCTCCCTCTTCCTGCCCACGCTTGCAGCCTGCTTGGGGCCTAGGAGCTCTTATTCTCTCCATATTGGGCCTTGATTTGTGCTGAGGGTCAGCTCTTGGCTCCTCTTCCCGAGACGGTGGAAACAAAGCCAGCTCTGTGGCCTCTACCATGTGGACTAGGAGTGGGGCTCTTGGTGCCACTGCCTGTGGGTTGTGGCTTCAAGGACAATTCTGTTCACTGGTCAGACCTAGGGTCCTCAGCACCCACACATTGGGAGATTAGCCTGTCCCAGCCAAAGGGGGAGAGAGAAGGGTGGCTTGGCTTTTGAAGCAGGTGCTTTGGGAAGAAGATACATAGTTTTTGATACCAGAGAAGATCTAAAAAAGTATTGCTGAACCTGTTAAGGGTTATTTCTTTTCCTTGCAATTCCAGAAAAACAAGCCTCTAATTGTCATGTTTTCTAATCGACATTCATGTGATCTCTTTTTCTGAAAATAATTAAAATACTAATTTTGTCTTTGACTCTTCTTTGAAATCTAGAGTAACCAAGAGAATGGTGGTGAGGAGGAGCCAATTTTCCCCCTTCCCTCTGGTCGCAGGCATTTCCATCCCTCAATCTGACCTCTTTCAGGAGAGAAATGGTTTGTTTTGCAACTGGGGGACTCAGTACAAGGAGCGGATATTTATTGCCATGCAGGAGCCTCTGAGAAGGAAGGAGTGTTGGGAGTACTCATTCATTCCTGCTCCTTGATGCCAACTTGGGTCCAAGCTCCTCTACCAGGTACAGGACCTGCTGGGATGCCGGCTGTAGGATGGAGGAGACATAAGAAGTTGTAGGCATAGAAGAGTCTATTGTAGCCCAGGTAGCCATGGCTACCAAGGAGCCATCAGACAAAACAGCTTTTCAAAGTAGCTCCATGAAGCAGGCTGCCACACCCAGCTGGTTAACAATACATCCTCTCCATACAACAGCCTCCACACAGGAGCTAGTATCTGAGCCAGCACCTGCTGGTTAACAACACATCTGTTCTGCAAAACAGCCATAGAGCCACCAGCTACCTGCTGGTCAGAACATGGTTTATAGCAACTTCAACCAAAGAAACTTTTTTCCAAATAGTGGCCTCAGATTCTAGAAGAACACGCTGTGCATTGCAGTGAGAGTGCTGACCTTGTGCTGTCCTTGGGTGAGCTCGGGGAAAAGGAGGGTGTGGTAGTGGATGCTGTGATGCAGACCAACTTCCCTTGGCCATTTCTGGAGTATAACCAACTTGATCCTTGTACAAATGTGTTCCCCCAACCTTTCTTATTGGTGATAAGAGGCAGGAGGGAAAAATCAAAATCAGTAAAAGAGTAAACAGTGATGTTTATTTTCCAAATTTCCCTTTATTCCTATCATTTCCCTGATTGGGCTCTTATTTCATTCATCTCTAAACAGTGGGGCCCATGGAGTCCCAGGTTTGGTTCCTGGCCCGGCTAGATCCCCCCAGGTCCTACGTGCATGGGCTTCCAGGTGGGCACTTGGGAGTGCTGGCGGGGCTGAGGGGACCCGGGGTGTGACCTGCGGAAGGGTGTGCACTTGGGGGTTGATCTGGGGAACTGAGGTTTGTGGCTGGGGAGCTTGGGATGATGGTTGGATTTGGTGCTTGCTGGACAGAGTTCCGGGGTTTCTTCTGACTGGCTGGATCCTGGGGCTGTCGGGATGGAATAGAAGAGAGCCAGGTCAGGCCTAGGCCTTTCCAATCCAGGAATTCTAAGTGTCTCTTCCCATACCATGGGCCAAAGGTCAGGTTCCAAACAAGAAGAGTTAGAGCTGATGGGTTTGCTGGTCCTGGTGAGGTCAAATGGCCTTGTGCTGTGGGGTAAGATCTTAGCTCAGCCCTTAAGTGCCCTGAAGGTGTTGAGGGACGACACAGGACAAGCCAGATGGTTAGAGGTCCCCCTGCTGGAGTAATTGAGGCATAACATGGGTTGAAATTTAGACGTTGGGATGAGTAGGTACCTTGCCCAAGATTTCTGGACGAAGTCCATTGGAGGCCTTGAGTAAATCAGGATTTTTCTGGATCCATTTGGTGAGGGAGGCAGCACCAGCAGCTGTACGGGACGTCAGGGTCACCCGAGCAGGGGGTATCTTCAGAGGCATCTGCCAGGTACCCATGAAGGAACCCCAAGGACTTGCCTAAAAGGAAGAAGCAGGGCTTCTCACTCCTGGCAGTGGTCTGCCTGGCAGACCCTGTATTCATCTTTTTTCTCTGGGACTGGGTGGCAATGAAACTGGACTGGGAGCTAACCCCTCCCCCAACTCAGTGACCCTGTTCCATGGCCTGACTTCTGCTCGCTTCACTTCTGCGTCTTCAGGCGGTTTGGCAGCGTGCCCACCACACGGGTGTGTCACCGCACGGGTGTCTGTTTTATACAGGTCACCCACAGTGTAGGGACTTGGTACTAATACCCTGTCTTGTAGGGTAGACTGGCAGCTTGGGGGCACTCGTGGTCCAATGTGAAGGAAACTGGACTTCACTGCCCAGGCAGTGGCAGCAGGAGCCCTCACGTCTCCCCAGTCTGCTCCAGTTGTTGATAAGAATGGAGGCGAGTGTCTCACCTGGGAACGGGGCACTGAAGGCAGCAGATGGCCACGATCGTTGGCGATAATCTGAGTGTAGCCTTCATGGGAAGGAATGCTCTGGGGGAAAGTGGAAGAGAAGTGCTGGTGAAGCAGATGGAAAGTGGAGGGAGTATCGGGGCTTGAGTGAGGGCTGAGGAGAGTGGAGGATGTGGGAAGAAGGCTGATGGCAGTGATTACGTAGAAACACATAGATACCTCTTTTGTTGGCTTGGCGAGACACCAGTTCTGCAGATACTTGGGTGAGAATGTTTTTTCGTACTGTGGAGAGAAGGGGAAGCCCCTTGAGCTCCAAGCCCTGCCCCGCAGATGACAGCCACACTGTTCGCTACATTTGAGGATCAAAGGCCTGCACTGCCTGGGGTGGTGAGAGGGGGCGGTTTGGACTAAAGTGTGTTGTTCTAATGGAGCCTCTAGCCATACGTGGCAGCTCCTGAGCACTTGAAATGTGATGTCCACACAGGTGCTTGTAAACAAAAAATACCAGGGATATGGTACAAAAAGGGAACATAAAACATTTGATTGTAACTTTTAAAATAGTGATGATTAAATGTTGAAATAATATTTTGAATTTATTGGGCTAAATGAGATTATTAAAATTAACCATTTAAAAAGTTCTATGTAGCTACTAAGAAGTTTGTGATTCGCATTATCTTTTGGTTAGACCATGCTTGTCTAGTCCAGTGGTCAGCAAACGCCATGAGCCAGATCCTCCCGGACTGCTCTAGAGAGCGGAGAACGGTTTTTATAGATGAACATTTGCAGTTAATTTGAAGAAAAGGGAACACTAAGTTTGTATCCAAATCAAGCAAAATGTTTCTCCCAAAAGAATCCATTCTTTTCATTAGTGTCATAAGCAATAGCACTCAGTGGTTACACTCTGACTTTTGTGTCTGTTGTTATGTGTCTACTATCTCATTTTGTCACTTGGCCCACAAAGCCTAAAATGTTTAGTTTCTGGCCATTTACAGAAAAATTGCTGACTTCTGGTTTAGACCTTAAAAGTAACCCAAAAATGCCTTTTGCTGGTCCCTCCCTACCCTGAGGAGCTGGAAAATGCTCCTTCACCCCCCTCAGCCAGCCATTCAGGGACCAGAATCCTAGGGGAGGTGTCAGTCCAAAGGTAGAATTTTGAAGGCAAAATTAAAAACGTTAAAGAGATGGAAAAAGAGAACTTACCTGGTTGGCACTGTAGTTAGTGGCCATGATCCTGCAACTTCGTGCTGTTTATATTGGTTGCCTAGCAACTGCAGAAGGCTGGCCTTGGAGACAACCTCCCAAGGAGCAGGCAGGCCCCTTGCTCTTGAGCTCCTTACTCACTTCCTTGGATGACACCTACCCTGACCTTTTTTCCTAGAAGCTAAGAGTATATAAATGAGAGAAAAATAGCTGAATAGCAACCCTTTTTTTCTTTTTAAATATTTTTATTGATTTCAGAGAGAAAGGGAGAGGAAGATCAACGATGAAAGAGAATCATTGATTGGCTGTCTCCTGCACACCCCACACTAGGATCAAACCATGACCTCCTGGTTCCTAGGTTAACGCTCAACTGCTGAGCGACGCTGAATGGGCAGCAACTCTTCTAGCATAGCTTACCCCGCTTTTATCAAATTCCAGGTGGTTTTTGACTCGAGTGACAAGCCAGGATCCCCCAGAGGTGTGTTCTTGGGCAGTGTGGCACAGTGTAGCATGGACTAGAGAGCCAGACCTGGGGTCAAAGCCTTACTTAACATGGGGACATAGGAGCTGTGTGTGGCACTGGGCACTGGACTCGCATGGGAATGGCAGAGCCCTGCTTCACAGAGTGAAAGGCAGAGTGAGTATAAAACCAGATGATGCCACAGCACAGTGGGGAGTCAGCACTACTGAGGCCTGTTTGTAGAGGCCACTACTTTATCTTCCCAGACATGGGAACAAAGTAATAATGTTTTAAAAAGTGGCTGATTCAGATTTGTTTCTGGAAAGGAAAGCATATCTTGACTGTGATCCTCACGTGATTCTTTGTCCTTCATTCCCTGGAGCCTCAGGTGTGCTGTGGGCTGGCTGAGGCAGGTTAGGAGCTGGTGCGGGACATGGAGCAGGACGATGACAGAACTTAGTGCAGGCGATCATATAGAGCACACTTCTGGCTGCTTTGTTTCCTGGGAGGATCTAAGCTTCCCTTTATTGGAAATCACTATCTCCCTCATATACCATAAAACAGAACTATTATTTTTTTAAACAGAGATGAAGGGAGAGGGAGAGAGAGATAGAAACATCAGTGATGAGAGAGAACCATTGATCTTCTGCTTCCTGCATGCCTCACACTGGGGATCAAGTCCAAAACCCAGGCATGTGCCCTGACTGGGAATTGAACTGTGACCTCCTGATTCATAGGTTGCCACTCAACCACTGAGCCATGGCAGTCAGGCAAGGAAACTATTCTGGGTTGCAAGTATCCCACGTCACACGTGGTTCAAGGTTCAGGTTCAAGGTTTTGGTTTGGGCTTTGGAGGAGGCTGTGCGTAAATGAAAGAGACAAGACAATAATTTGGAAATTGGAGGCCAGGCAGAAGCCCAAGGAAGGACTCTGCTTTGCTCTGGCCTTGCCATCCCTTTTATTCAAGTTTGGGATATGTGCAAATCCCTTAGGCAGGGAATTTCCAGTAATAGCTCAGTGGTAGCCTATCAGCAAGGATTTACATAAGACTAAAAGGTGGAAGTTGCTTCAGCTATCTTTGTCTCAAGTGGATATATGGCTCTGACCTTTGCCAGAACTCAAGGTTTCTAGCCTTCTGGGTTCCTTGTCCACACCTCTCTGCTGGTTGTTTCCCACAGTGGGTAAGTAATAGCACTTCTTGAAGAGTTCAGAGGATAAGCTGCAGGCAATCAAAGCAACTGAAGAGACATCAGTGTCTCTCCCTAGTGGTGATGGTTAACTTCTGTTTACTTTCATGGCTAAGAGTAAATAGTGGTTATAATGGAAGCAGTGTAGTATGTGGTAGCTTTGTGCTTCCACAGTATATAGGGTGGCCATAACATCTGGAAATAAATACTATCCTATATGATAAAAGGCTAATCTGCAAATTGACCGAGCAGTGGAATGACCAATTGCTATGATGTGCACTGACCACTAGTGGGCAGATGCTCTGCAGGAGCTGCCCCCTGGTGGTCAGTGCACTCCCACAGGGGGGCGCCTCTCAGCCAGAAGCCCTGAACTAGGCTCAGCTGGCAAGTGTAGTGGCGGTGGCAGGAGCCTCTCCTACCTCCATGGCAGCGCTAAGGATGTCCGACTGCCAGCTTAGGCCCACTCCCCCCAGAAAGATGTCAGTTGGAATCCTCCAAGGTCTTCCAGACTGCAAGAAGGCACAGGCCAGGCTGAGGAACCCCCCCTGAGTGCACAAATTTTGTGCAATGGACTCTAGTTACTTATAATGTACTGAAATAGGATATCAACAAGCCATTCATATGTATTCATTTATATTTCCAGATTTCTTGGCAATCTTGTATACATAGTACGGCTATCAACGAGGAGAGGTTAGGGAGAGTATGTGAGAAGGAGAACAGGCCCTGATTGTCATCCACAGCTATTAACTAGGAATAAAGGTGTGAGGGTAGAGCAACAAGAAGGGGTTACGTATCCGAGAGCTTCAGTGTTGTTCTGTGTGGGGAACCCAGTCCTAACACCAGATCATCCCATGACATGAGCTGGTGTTACACCATTTAACTCGGTTCTGACACCATTCACCTGGAGAGAGCTCAGACCCACAAGTTAAGGACTCAGCCAATAAGTCTGCCCCCACTTCAGAGGTCATTCAATTCTAGGTTGTCACCTGTACTTCTGACCCATCCACTGTTCATCAGAGGTTCCCATGACCCTCCTCAGGTCCAGCTTATTTGCTAAGGCAGTTCACAAGGTTTAGACAACATTATTACTGTTTACCAGCTCATTGTAAAAGGGTATGATAGCCCTACCTGGTTTGGCTCAGTGGATAGAGCATTGGCCTGTGGACTGGGTTTGATTCTGATTAGGGCACATGCTCAGATTGTGGGCTCAATTCCTAGTGTGGACCATGCAGGAGGCAGCAGATCAGTTATTCTCTTTCATTGATGTTTTTCCCTCTCCTTTCTTTTCTGAAATATGTATTTTTAAAAAAATATATTTTATTGATTTTTTACGGAGAGGAAGGGAGAGAGATAGAGGGTTAAGAAACATCAATCAGCTGCCTCCTGCACACTACCATAGTACATGCCCTTGACCAGAATCAAAACTGAAACTCTTTGGTCTGCAGGTTGACACTCTATCCACTGAGCCAAACCAGTTAGGGCTGAAATATGTATTTTTGAAAAACAATGTGATAGAGTACAGGTGAGCATCCAGGTAGAAGGGGTCTATGGGAAGGGCTAGGAAGTCACTCTCCCCACACCTCTATGTGCTCACCCACCTGGAAGGACTCAGGACTTTTATGGAGCCTTCATCACATAGGTGTAATGGATTATTAACTCCATTTCCAGCTTCCCTCCTCTCTGGAGGATTGTGGTGGGACTGAAAATTCCAAGCTCATCATGGCCTCTCAGGTGACCAGCCCCATCCAGGAGCCACCAGAGTAGCCTTATTAGAACAAAGACCCTTCTGTCCCTAGGAAATTACAACAGTTTCAGGACTGGGATCAAACCAGTGACGTCCTGGATCCTGGGCTACTGCTCAGCCACTTGAGCAGGGCTCATTTTCTCTCTTGAGCCCAAGTCTCCCCCATGGGAGAGCAGTTTCAGAACTAGCCCCCACACCCTGCACCACAAAGGAAGAAATCTTGCCCCTGTCTGCTCCGACCATACCCTCCAATTGCTCAGGTATTAGAGTCACGGGTGTGGGGAAGATGATGAGCGACGGAATAGCAGAGTCAGCAACAGTCAAGTTTTAGAGGAAGTAGGGGAAGAGGTGTGAGAGGCTCTAAGAGCCAAGATTTGTGTTTATCAGCTGAGAATTAGGAAGAAACTTTAGCTTTTTCTTGGTGGAGGATCACCATGACTTCTGGCCAGAAAGAGGTCATACACAGCCATATCTCTGTGTCCCTAGGGAAATCCCCCACAAGGCATTGCCTGGGAGAAATCCTGGTGAGAAATAGTGCTGGGTAGTGATGCAGAGTGAGTCTCCTAAGTTAGGCCAGGCTGATGGGGGGGGGGGGGGGATTCATCGGCTCAAAACCTATGGCTGACAAATTCTGAGTATCTCTAAGAAGAAAGAAGAAGGTAGGAATGTCGAGGCGGTACCTTACAGCAGTGTCACACAATGGGGAGAGGTGGGCACGCGCTGGGGCGGTAAGCGGCGGGGGGCGGGGGGGGGGGGGGGAGACACGACTGCGATAGGTGTGATCGTCTGCGACAGGGGTTTATCTGGGGAGCAAAAAGTAGGCGGCTGGAGTGGGATTTGAATCCAGCCTTTCAGGGAAGCTGAGACCTGAAGGCAGAGCTCAGACCGCTCAGCCATCCTTACCCTAGGTTTGGTCATAGCGTTCACGAGGCTAAGACCCATAGTGAACCCCTGTGCCTTCCTCTGGGCCTGGCTCGAGTCAGGTGGCGATCAGGTGCCCGATGGACCGGCCGCGCGGCCAATGGGGAGCGAGGACAGCCGATGGCCTGGTTGGGCCGCCGCCCATCCTGGCCCTGGCACGACGCGCGCCCACTTGCTTCTCCTCGTGGTCCCGCTCGCCTTTTCGGGCCTCTTCCCCCCGCCGCCCCCGCCTTGGAGGCACAGGCAGCCCGCACTCTACGTTTCCAGCGCCACTGTGCGGGAGGAGGTGGGGGCAGAGGGTGGCTGTGGAGACTTGGCCAACATCGCGTTCACTTGCGTCCCGAAAGCTCTCCGTCCTCTTCGGACGCGCAGGAATGTGAGGAAAGCACCTCTCCGTCCCTCCCCACCCGCACCCGCACCTCCCACAGCGACCTGGCTCCTGCCACTGCCCTCCTCCGCGCCCCCACACCCTGTACCGAGCGGGGTCTCCGTCCAGTCCGCTATCACCCGTCTTTCCTGCCCGCGCCCCCCTGGCGACCCGCGCGCGCCGGTCTCTCCCGCCAGCACCCACTCCTCCCCGTCAGCGACGCAGCCTGACCTCTGTCCACGCGCTGCTTCTCCGGAGGCCCGCGCACAGGCACCCCGTTTGCACAGAGCCCTGTCGCCGAGGCAAAGGGTCCCCGCGTCGCTCACGGGCGCTGCGGGTCACCGCAGGCGGTTCCTTCCCGGGTGGGTGAGGGTGAGGAATGAGGAGCTTGTGCCCGTGGATGGCCTTCCGCGAGGGGGTGCAGGGAGAGCCGCCTGGCTCCATAAACACGGCTGCGCGCTGCGCGCTCGGGAGGTGAGAGGAGGGTGTGCGGTGGGGGTGAAAGGTAGGGGCCGGGGAGGGACGGCTAACAGTGCTCCTGGGGGTGGCGAGGGGATGCCGGCGGGGGTCCCGTGCTGTGGGGTGGTGGTCGTGCTGGGCCCAGAGAGTCAGTTTTGGGGGTGGAGCCGCCTGCTAGTGTTTGAAGACCGTTGCCCAGAGCGCGATGGAGGGCATGTGGGCTGCGCGTTGGGATAAGATCTTGACTTACTCGGCGCCGCTCCTACGCCAGGCTGACCCGTGACCCTCTAGGAAAAGGTTGTGTCTCTGTCTCCTAAGAGTGACCACATTCCTGCTCCTGGCTGTGCCTGTAACACGATGTAATTGGGGGGTGCGATGCCGGATGGAGCCAGAGAGCTAGAAAAGGTGGTGAAAGCGGGAAAGGCGTGGTGTGCAGGTGCCAGTCACATGAGGAGCAGGAGGTGTTCTCTGTAGTGAAAGGCGTGACTCAAGTGGTGTGCTTGTGAAAAGGGACAAGGGAGATGTGGGCGCAGGCGAGGCTGAGCAGTCAAGATGTTGGGGCTTGGGGTTCAGGTCCCAGGTCCAGTGGGTCCCATGTTGTAGCAAAAGGAGAGGTGTGTGGGGGTGGTGCAGGTGCAGGACAGGTGTCTTAAGGGGAAGCCTGAGCTGGGAAGCTAGATGTCTAGTTTGCAGACCCAAAATGGAATGATGGATTGCAGGGGCTGGGAACTAAGTCCAGGCCTCCCGGTTGGCAGGCAAGAACCCTACCGGCCACCTATACGCTAACAGCAACCGTAGATAGGCCTGCCACTGCTCCCCACGCTGTTGCACCTGCTCCATTTGTGCAGGAGACAGAGGCAAGACCTGAAACAGAGATGCCAGGCAGTCAGAGGTTCTAGGGCACAGCACAGAGACAGAAGGAACAGAGGACTCAGGGGAACTTGCCAGCCCATCCTCCATTTTCTCCATCATCCAGGGCTGCTGCAAGACTGTCAGTGTCTTCTTGCTTTGGCAGCGCATCCTATAAAATAAAGAGGGAATATGCAAATTGACCATCACTGTCACAAAGATGGCGGCACCCACAGCGGAGGTGAGGGGTTTCTATAATACAAGATGGCTGCCCCCCACAGCGGAGGCCTAGTTCCCAAAACGAGCCTTAACTAGCAATCAGCAGTGACCTGAGGCTGTGCCCCCGTCCCTGCTGCCCTGGGGCTTGACAGGGGACCTCATGCCGCACCTCCCCCCCTGCATGGCAGAGCTTGAGGGGGACCTCAGGCTGGCCCCCCACCCTGCAGAGTTTGATGGGAGAATATCAGACCGTGCCCCCTGCCTATTGGGGCTTCATAGGGGTGGGGCTGGCAGGGTCTGGATCTTGCTGGCTGGGTCTGGGTCTTATGTGATTTTGAGGTACTGTGGGTGGGCTGGGACTTGACTCTGGGTCCCACTGCGTGCCCAGACTCTTGACAGGAGGAAGGTTTTCATATGCATTTTACTAATTTTCTTTCACCTCTGACACTTCTATTATAGAGAAAGGGCAAATAGCAATATTAAAATATTTCCTCTAATTGATCCCCTTTTAATGTGCATGAATTTCATGCACCGGTCCACTAGTGTACTAAAATTGGAAAGATACAGAGAAGATTAGCATGATCCCTGCGACAAAGATGACACCCAAATTCGTGAAGTATTAAAATAAAAAAACTGTCAGTGTCACCAGAGGAGGCCAAGAGCAGGACCAAGCTTAGCTGGCTCTCAGATCAAAAGCCCGGCGGGCCAGGTATGGTGGGAGCAGCTAAGTGCCCACAGTTCTTTTAGCGACCCAAAGTCCCTCCTGCACCTGGGTGTTCTTTCTATTTGTGGTGCAGGTTGGGAGTGGGCGATGAACCGAGGGTGTAAGGTGGAGGCCCCAAGAGTGCCTGCCGGTCAGGATGGATGTAATCCGGCGGGGGAAGCTCATGCAAAAGTTTGGACAGCTGTCAGGAGTGGGATTCGAACCCATGTCTACAGGGAGGAGTGTGACCTGAACGCAGCGCCTTAGACCGCTCCACCACCCTGACGGTAGGATTGGCCTTGTCTGCGCTCCCGTGGCTGACAACCAACTGTGAGGCGCTGTGGCCTCCATACCACGTCTCTCGGGTCAGGCGGCTGTCGGAGTGCCCAAAGGACGGCCGTCAGCGGGCCGACGGGGAGCAAGGACAGCCGCCCACGGCCTCTCGCCCTTCCTGGGCCCGGGCACTACGCGCGCCAACCAGCTGGGCTTCGGCTGGGCCGCATTCGCCCTCTGGGGCCTCCTCCCGGCGCAGCCCCCGCTCGCCGGCTGCGTCATGGGGAACCGCAGGGATTCAGGATGGAGCTTCGGCTGGGGCAGAGCGCCGAGGGCAGGGGCAGGCGTGAACTTCCTGCACAGGGTAGTCTGTGAAGCCAGTCTTCGCGTCGATCTTGCATCCTCGCCTGTCACGCGGGAGACCAGGGTTCGATTCCCCGACGGGGAGGTAATGCAGCTTTATTGTGGTCACTGGCGCAGGTTCAAGACGTGGGCCTTTCTCGGCCCTCTACCCTATTTAGGGCCCAGACCCCAACTGTTTCCGGTTGGGCCCCAGCACCACCCCCTTCCATCACTCCCATCCACCGCAGCCTTTCCCCGCTTTACAGCCGGCAGGGGTAGGCTTGAGCCCTTCCCCGCAGGGAAGTCGGTGGCGCAGGGGTGAGCACAGCGGCCTGTGTTGACCCGGCTCCACTCCCGGCCCGCAGCTGAGTGCTGGCCCTGGGGCGGCACCTGAGTCGTGGAGCTCCTGCCTGGCGCGCGGCTGCGGGCGGGCGCGGGAGCGGGAGGCTGGCAGTTGCTGAGGGTAGGGAGGGGGGCGGGCACGATGGGCAGGAGGCCCAGGCCAGGAGCTTCACTTACCGTTCCCTGGTGGTCTAGTGGCTAGGATTCGGCGCTCTCACCGCCGCGGCCCGGGTTCGATTCCCGGCCAGGGAAGCCCTCCTTCTTGGTCCTCAGCGTTTCCCGCAACTCCATCACCTTTTAGCCGCCCTCCTTTTCCAGGCTCCCTGCACGTCTGGGCCCCGCTTGCCAGGTTACGCCTCCATCCCCACCTCCTGCCGCCTCGCCGACCGGAGGCCTGCGGCCTTTCCCCTCCCTCTGGGGAGCTCGCCTTTATCCCACCCTCAGCCCGACCCGACCCCGAGGAGGGCCTGGCAACGCCAGGCTCCCAGCCGTGGCCCGACCTCTGCGGTCGCTGCGGGACTCGGACTCCGGCAGCGCGGCATCGGGAACAGCCCCGCCTTCCCAGACGGGGTCCTGGAGAGGGGTTCCCGGTGGAAACGCATTTATACCTTCCCGTGGGTCACCCGGGGGCTCTGCCGGGCTTTCCCGCCGCTGAGGGTCCGGCCGGCTGCGTAATGTTCGAGTTTATTGCTTTATGTATTTTCTTCTGGAGTATTGTGATGCCATGAGCTATCTCACACGTACCTGTCCCGGTTTTTCCCAAGTTCGAGCTCTTCTGACAACCAGCCACGCGGGCGCTTCTAAGCCGGCGGGATAGGAAGCGCTGGAACTGACGCTCTGGTCCAGAACACAGGCGTTCGTGTCCCTGAGGTTTGACACATGTTTTAGTTCGGCCTCTGGTCTCGGGACCTGGAGTTCTTGCCCCTCACAAGGGCTTCTCTTCACAGGACCATTTATTTGAGCAGAACCGGCAGTGCCCCCCTGGGGTCCTGCTCCATCCTGCTGCTGACCTCACCCTGCTCGCGGGCGTCTGTCACTCTCCAGTCCAGTCCAGATGTCTTGGATGGCTTATCTGTGGGGTTGAGTTTAGGTTCCAAGCCCGAGAGTTCATTTCAGCAAAGTGGTACTTTGCTGTCTTCATTGCTGTGGGGGTAGGTTCTCTCCCTGGCTGTGGCCCAGCCTACAGATGTAATTTTGGCATCTTCACCTGTGCGGTGTCCTGCTCCATGTAATGTGGACCACACCTGATTTCCAGTGTATTGTGTCAATGCTAACCTTTCCAAATATTTCACTATCTGTATCTATATCTATATCAATAGCTATATGTATATCTAATTTATCTATATCTATATCTATATCATCTATATCTGGTAAATATCTCTATCTGGTATATCTATACATATATTTCTATCTGGTATATCTGTATCTATATCTATATCTAATATATCTATATCTACAACTACATCTATATCTATATCTAATCTATCTATATCTATATCTACATCTACATCTATATCTAATCTATCTGTATCTATATCTATGTCTATATCTATCTGGTATATCTCTATCTCATCTCCATCTATATCTATATAATCCTATATAATGAGATAATATACAAACTGACTGTCGCATCCTCACAAGATGGCTGCCTATGACAGGCTGGCAGGGGTTAGTGAGGGACAACCAACTGACTGAACAAGCAGGCTGCATGGGGTGATCAGGCCAATGGGGGAGGGGCAGTTAGAGGTGATCAGGCTGGCTGAGAAGGAGCAGTTAGGGGCGACCAGGGCAGCAGGGAGGCGGGCAGTTGGGGGCAACCAGGCAGGCATGCAGATGAGTGTTTAGAAGACAATGGTCCAGGATTGTGGTCCGGGGATCAGGCCTAAACCAGCAGTCAGACATGCCCTGAGGAGTCCCAGATTGGAGAGGATGCAGGCTGGGCTAAGGGGACTCCCCACCCCTGTGCACAAATTTTGGGCACCAGGCCTCTAGCTATATAGTAAAAGCCTAAGCTACCCTTACGATGGAACAACAGAATGACTGGTCGCTATGATGCGTACTGATCACCAGGGGGAGATGCTCAACACAGGAGCTGTGCCCTGGTGGTCAGTGTGCTCCCACAGAGGGAGCACCACTCAGCCAGAAGCCAGGCTCACGGCTGTTGACTGCAATGATGGTGGCAGGAGCCTCTCCCACCTTGGCTAAAGAGTAGTGAGCCGGCGGCATAGATAAACACCTACACTGTGCCTCGCACAACAATTTCAAAACTACAATTAAAAGACAGAACGGACATCACCCAGAACCACAGGAAAGCTGGCTGAGTGGAAGTTCTACAGCTAGAGGGAAGGAGAGGGGCTCACGGAGACCCAGAGGAGCTGCAAAAAGCTGAGGTACGAAGACGTGCGAGTGGAGAGAGCGGGTGCCGGAGTACCTGGCTGGCTTTCTCTGGCGGGAGGGAAACGGAGACTCTCAAAGGCTTGAACCCCTTATCTTACGACACTAAACCCCAGATCCAGCCGAAACTCATACGGGGGGAGTTTGGACTGTGAAAAGGGAGAGGTGCATGGAAATTTAGGGGAGTCGCAAAAGATCAGAGGACTACTGGCGCGCACGGCACTGCGCAGAGGACAGATTGCTGATTGTGCCACTGGCTTTAGCAAGTGGGTGGGAGACAGACCCTCCCAACTGTGCCACTTCTGACTCCATTAAGCCCCTGTTTCGGGTGAAACCCTGGGCACCTAGACTCGTGTGGTCCTGAAGCGCAGGGGAGGCAGAAAGGCAGCGGTCTAAAGGTACTGCAGGCGCGCTCACACAAGGACTGCTCCAGCGATTACCCAGTCACGTGAGACTCAGGGGCCGTGGAGGGCGGGGCCGACTGGAAGACAAGGTGGTCCCTTAAGCCCTGAGACTCCACCCCTCCCAAGCTCAACAGAGGCTTCTTCGGTTTTGCAAGTCTGGTAGCATAAGGCTGAACCCAACACAGAAGTTCTCCCGGCATAGTGAAAATGCCGAGACAAGGGAAGGGATCACAAACAAAAGAAATGGAGGAAAAAAAAGACTGGATATAGAGTTCAAAACCACGCTTATAAGGTTTTTCAAGAATTTGCTAGAAAAGTTGGATAAAATTAGTGAGAGCCTAGAGGAGATGAAAAAGGACCAACTAGAGACACTGACTGAAATAAAAACTATTATACAGAGTCCTAACAGCAGACTAGAGGAAGGCAAGAATCAAGTCAAAAATTTGAAATATAAAGAATCAGAAAACATTCAACTGGAAAAGCAAGAAGAGAAAAGAATCCAAAAATGTGAAGATAATGTAAGGAGCCTCTGGGACAGCTTCAAGCGTACCAACATCAGAATTGTGGGGGTGCCAGAAGAAGAGAGAGAGCAAGATACTGAAAACCTATTTAAAGAAATAATGTCTGAAAACTTCCCACATTTGGTAAAAGAAAGAGACTTACAAGTCCAGGAAGCACACAGAACCCCATATAAAAGGAATCCAAAGAGGACCACACCAAGACACATCATAATTAAAATACCAAGAGCAAAAGACAAAGAGAGAATATTAAAAGCAGCAAGAGAAAAACAGTTTATTACCTACAAGGGAGCACCCATACGACTGTCAGCTGATTTCTCAACAGAAACGATGCAGGCCAGATGGGAGTGGCAAGAAATATTCAATGTGATGAAGAGTAAGAACCTACAACCAAGAGTAATCTGTCCAGCAAAGCTATCATTCAGAATTGAAGGGCAGATAAAGACCTTCACAGAGAAGAAAAAGCTAAAGGAGTTCATCAACTCCAAACCAGTATTATATGAAATGCTGAAAGGTACTCTTTTAGAAGAGGAAGAAGAAAAAAGTAAAAGATAAAAAATTATGAACAACAAATACATATCTATCAACAGGTGAATCTAAAATTTAAGTGAATTAAAAATTTGATCAACAGAATAAACTGGTGAATATAATAGAATCAGGAGCACAGAAAGGGAGTGGGCTGATAATTTTCAGGGGGAAAGGGGTGAGAGGTGTACAGGGAGAGACTGGACAAAAGTCATACACCTATGGATGAGGTCAATGGGAAGGAGATAAGGGCAGAGGGAAGGGTGGGAGTTGGGTGGAGGGGTGCTATGGAGGGGAAAAAAGAGAAACAAATGTAATAACCTGAATAATAAAGATTTAATTTAAAAAAAAAGAGTAGTGAGCCAGCTGTGAGGAGCAGCGAGCAGGTAGTAAGGAACAAGAGGTCCCAGACATCCCCCAAGGGGTTCTGCAGGCTGGGCTGAGGGAGCCCCTCTTCCTCCAGTGCACAGATTTCATGTACTGGGCCTGTAATATCAAAATAATCATAGTTATAGTCTATTTCCTGGTTTTATAGATCTGTCCTTTGAAGCAGCTGGTGTCATGTTAGATATGTATGAGAGGCCAGTGCACAAAATTCGTGCATTGGGGGGGGGAATGTTCTTCAGCCCAGCCTGCACTTTCTCCAATCTGGGACCCCTTGAGGGATGTCCAACTGTCCCACCGGGATGGGGCCTAAACTGGCAGTCAGACATCCCTCTCACAATCCAGGACTGCTGCCTCCCAACTGCTAGCCTGCCTGCCTTCCTGATTGCCACTAACCATTCCCCTGCCAGCCTGATAACCCCCTAACCACTTCCCTGCTAGCCTGATTGATGTCTAACTGCTCCCCTGCCAGCCTAACTACTCTCCCTTGCAGGCCTGGTCACCCCTAACTGCCCTTCCCTGCTAGCCTGCAAGGGTGGGCAATTAGGGTTGACCAGGCCAGTGGAGGAGGGAAGTTGGGATCTCTCCCAAGTGCCCTCCCCTCCTGGCCATCTTGTGTCCACATGGGGGCAGGATCTTTGACTACCTGGGGGCAGCCATCTTGTGTGCTGAAGTGATGGTCAATCTGCATATTACTCTTTTATTAGATAGGATAGAGGCCTGGTGCACAGGTGGAGCTGGCTGGTTGCCCTAAAAGGTGTCGCAGATCAGGGTGGGGGTTCCCTTGGGGTGTGGAGCAGCTTGGGCGAGGGATCTGTGGTGGCCATGCCTCCTGGTGACACAAGAAGAGGCCCTGGTATCTGGGATTTATTTATCTTCTATAATTGAAACTTTGTAACCTGGAGCAGAGCCAAGCCTTCTGCTCGCTCCATGGTGGCAGCCATTTCTGTTAGGATTTATTTATCTTCTGTAATTGAAACTTTGTAGCCTTAAGTGGAGGCCAAAGCAGCCAGGGTTGCAGAAAGCTTGACTTCCTCCATTTCTGGGGAAACCCAAGCCTCCCTCCTGCTCTCTCCATGGCTGTAGTTGTCTTGGTTGGATTAATTTGCATACTTGCTCCTGATCGGCTTGTGGGCATAACTGAGTGATGGTTAATTTGAATATTACTCTTTTGTTAGATAGTATGTTTCTTTAGGTTTGTTGCTGGTATGCTTCTTTCTGACACATTGTGGGAAAATGGTTTGGGTCCCTGGGATGGGGCTTATGGGAGTCTTAGGCTCATTGTTTCTTTACTGTCTCTGTATACCTCGATACAGTTGTGATGGGTCAAATATTCAAACTTACATAATTTAAACCATCAGAGCAATTATAATATTGTTGTGGGTAGATTATTTCTTTGTATGACAAAGTCGCATTTTTTAAAAATGATTTTTAGAGACAGGAAGGAAGAGAGAAAGGGGAAGAGAGAGAGAGAGAGAGAGAGAGAGAGAGAGAGAGAGAGAGAGACATCAGTGATTATATGCATCCCTATGTTCATAGCAGTGCAATTTACAATAGCTAAGACTTGGAAATAGCCTAAGTGCCCATCAGCAGATGACTGGATAAAAAAGCTGTGGTACATTTACACAATGAAATACTACAGGGCAATACAAAAGAAATAACTCTTACCATTTGCAACATTATGGAGGGACTTGGAGAGTATTATACTGAACAAGATAAGCCAGTCAGAGAAAGATAAGTATTACATGATGTCACTCATATGTGGAAACTAATGAACCAAATAAACTGATGATCAAAAATAGACCCAGAGACATACAGAAGCATGAACAGACTGTTGAAATTCAGAGAGAAAGCAGGGGAGGGTGGGTGGGTGGGAAGAGATCAACTAATGAACTTGTTTGCACATATGTATGACCCATGGACACAGACAGGGGGGTGGTGAGGGCCTGATGGGGGGATGGGAGTAGCTGGAAGAGGTTAACTGGGGAAAAAGGAGGACCTATGTAATAGTCTCAACAATACTAGTAAAGATTAAAAAAAAAACCCAAAACATCAATGATGAGAGAGAATCATTGATCAGCTGCCTCCTGCAGGCCCCCCACTGGTGGTAGAGTCTGCAATCTGGGCATGCCCCCTGACAGAGAATGGAACTGTAATCTCCTAGTTTAGCCACTGAGTAACACCAGCCTGGCAAGTCACATGTTTTTTTAAAAATATATTTTATTGATTTTTTACAGAGAGGAAGGGAGAGGGATAGAGAGCTAGAAACATCAATGAGAGAGAGACATCGATCAGCCTCCTCCTGCAAGCCCCCTACTGGGGATGTGCCTGAAACCAGGATACATGCCCTTGACCTGGGACATTTCAGTTCACAGATCGATGCTCTATCTACTGAGCCAAACGTTTCGGCCACATGTTTTTTTTAAATGAAAAACATTCAACTGCTCAAAATCCCCATATGCAGGGTTAAATGTCAAAAATAGAACAACAAAAACATTTGCAATACGTGAACAAGGGAAATCAGTTACATTCTCTTTCATGTTTTCTCAGAAATCAGTAGGAAAAGGAGATCAGGACAGCTGGCAAATATGTAGCGTCCAGGTATTCATAGGTGGCGTTCTGATAGACAAGCCCCTAGCCCTTCTGGCAGTAACCTTCAGGCTAACTCACACCAGCTTGCAATATTTAAGCACCTTCCTCTCTTTAACAGTGCCAGAAGCCAGTTCCAACATGTAATAATTGTGAAAGTTTCATGGAAAAGTTGATGGAACTTGGGGACTCAACAAGGGCTGAGTCATATATATTATTGCCTGTTGGAGATGGCTAAAGGCATTTCCCCAAAGCTGAAAAGGATGCATTTAAATTGATTGCTTACTGCCAGACAGCTCAGGGCATCTTAATCTACATGTTATTGCCTCCTATTGGCCAAACACCTGAACAGCTGAAGGCAATTCCCCAATCTGACAATGGATTCTGTATACTAAACCCTACCCTTTGAAGTGTGTATCTCCATCTTGCCTTAGGGCAATTTGTGTTAATAAAAAGCAAGAGATCCTGAGACAAGGAGAACTTTGTTTCTTCAGCCAAGCTCCTCCCCCGCATCTTGCAGATGCTGGATCAAGACCACTGGCATTAAATGGCACTCAACATCCAGAGCACTTCCATACTAAGAACAAAAGTGAGAGGATTTTACTCCCAATGAGTGGCAGGGGCTTCATAGTGTCCCTTAAAATTTGAAACTAATCTAAATCCAAGAATGTGTTCTTATTTGGAGTAGGGTCTTTGCAGGTGTAATTAGCTAAAGACCTCAAGATAAAATCTTTCTTCTTAGAGTGGCCCCTAAATCTAATTACTGGTCTCCCTGTAAAAAGACAGTCAGACACATAGACACACAGGGAGACCATGTAAGGTGGAGGTGGAGGCAGAGCCTGAAGTTACTTTGTGACAAGCCAAGGGACCCAGGGTGCCCCAAAGCTTCCCCGAGGCAAAGAAGGGTTCTTCTCAGAACCTCCACGTGGAGGCCCTTCTGACTACCCCCTGCCTACCTGTGGGCAGTGACCAAGCTGGTCTGCAGGGCGGGGGCCTGTGGAGAAGTGAGCTGATGCTTTGGTCTGAGGTCTGGCTCCTGAGACTATGAAACAACATGTTTCTGTTGTTTAAGCCCCTGAGTTGTAGTACTTTGTGATGACAGACTTAGAGCACTAATACAGGCTGTCCCCAGAATGTGCACACATGCTGTGAATAACAATAAAGGCTGTTTACTAAGATACATTTCATTTCACAACCGAGCTCTCAGCTGTTTAAGTGTGGATACTTTTTTTGCAACACCCTGTATACTGAGTTAAACCAAATATATTATTAAACTAGATGCCCAGTGCACAAAATTCATGCACAGGGGGGTGTCCCTTAGCCCAGCCTTCACCCCCTTCAATCTGGGACCCCTTGAGGGATGTCCAACTGCCCGTTTAGGCCTGATGCTCACAATCCAGGACTGCTGGCTCCCAAATGCTCACTTGCCTGCCTTCCTGATTGCCTCTAACCGCTTCTGCCTGCTAGCCTGATCACCTCTTAATCACTCCCCTACCAGCCTGATTGATGCCTAACTGCTCCCCTGCCAGCCTGTTTGCCTTTAACTGCCCTTCCCCTGTAGGCCTGGTCACTGCTAACTGCCCTCCTCTGCAGGCCTGGTCACCCCTAACTGCCCTCCCCTGCAGGCCTGGTCCCCTCTAACTGCTCTCCCCTGCAGGCCTGGGTCCCCCCAGTTGCCCTTCCCTGCAGGCCCGGTCACCCCCAACTTCTGCTGGCCTGGTCACCCCTCGCTGGCCTGTTCACTCCTCACTGCTCTCCCCTGCAGGCTTGATTGTCCCCAATGCTCTCCCTTGCAGGTCTGGTCTCTCCCAACTGCCCTCTCCTGCTGGCCATCTTGTAGTGGCCATCTTGTGTCTACATGGGGGCAGGATCTTTGACCACATGGGGGCAGCCATCTTGTGTGTTGGAGTGATGATTAATTTGCATATTATTTTTTTATTTGATTGGATTAGATAGGATAGAGGCCTGGTACATGGATGGGGGCAAGTTGGTTTGCCCTAAAGGTTGTCCCAGATCAGGATGGGGGTTCCCTTGGGGTGTGGGACGGTATGGGCAAGGGGCCTGTGATGGTTTGCAGGTTAGCTACACACCCTGGCGACCCAAGCGGAGGCCCTGGTATCTGAGATTTATTTATCTTCTATAATTGAAACTTTGTAGCCTTAAGCAGAGGCCAAGACCAGCCAGGGCTACAGAAGCTTGACTTCCTCCATTGCCATGGGCAACCCTAGTCTCTTGCTCTCTCCAGCTCCGTGGCTGCTGCCATTTTTGTTGTGATATATTTATCTTCTATAACTGAAACTTTGTAGCCTAGAGTGGAGTCCTGGGTCAGCCAGGGTGTGTGGAAAGCTTGGCTTCCTCCATCGCTGGGGAAACCCAAGCCTCCTTCCTGCTCTCTCTGTGGCTGGAGCCATCTTGGTTGGGTTAATTTGCATACTTGCTCCTGATTGGCTGGTGGGCGTGACTTGTGGGTGTAGTGAGGTAATGGTTAATTTGTATATTACTCTTTTGTTAGGTAGGATTAATTTTATCCTTTTTAAAATATCCCCTCTTGAAGATACCCTGACTCTTCCCTCTTTAATACCCTATGGACAGGTGTATGGGTTTCCAAAAAATTGTGGAAACCCATTTTTTTAAAATCACATAGTGTGATGGGTAAGGTGTTGTGTACCTACAAGAACCTCCTGCCATTAAGACAGGGCCGTGGGATAGTGCTCCCTGCACCTGCAGAGGAAGAAACACCTTCTCTTGCCCTCAGAGCTTCAAGGAGTTATGAGGAGAACATCACAGGCAAGAGTAACAGTGAAGCCCTCACTGGTTTGGCTCAGTGGTTAGAGCATCATCCTGTGGACTAGCAAGCATGACAAGTTCACAGCTCATGGGTCACATGTGGCCCACAGTGAATATTGTTGAGGTCCAGTCAATATAACGGTATGTAAGAAGCATTTTAATAAAAAATTCATAACTTAATTTTTACAATATCCTGTTATATATAATCTATAATAATAAAAGTGTAATATGCTAATTAGACCAGACAGCCTAACGATCTTCCAGATGTCCTTGCGGATGACCTTCCAGACAAAGCCAGGGCTGCAAGGGCCAAGCCCCTTGCACAAATTTCATGCACAGTACCTCTAGTTATTAATAATGAACTACAACATTCGCTAATGACTGATTATTATAATCATGTTGCATTCGTTTCCCTTACACCCCTTATACCCAGGCGCACCATTTCTCTTCACTAATACAAGTGGCGAATATTTTAGCAGCCGATGGCCATGTCATTAGTCTTGGACTGACTTGTTTGGTGTGCACAACAGGAAATATTTCACTTTTGGAGAACAACAAAAATAGGTTTATTTGCATTATGCTTATTAATTTGTGTAGTTATTCAGTGTCTGGTAAGTTAACGTTTAAGAAAACATATTAATTTTTTAAAATATATTTTATTGATTTTTTTACAGAGAGGAAGGGAGAGGGATAGAGAGTTAGAAACATCGATGAGAGAGAAACATCGATCAGCTGCCTCCTGCATGCCCCCTACTGGGAGATGTGCCTGCAACCAAGATACATGCCCTTAAGCAGAATCGAACCTGGGACCTCTCTGTCTGCAGGCTGATGCTCTATCCACTGAGCCAAACTGTTTTTGGCAAAACATATTAATTTTTATTAAAATGTTCTATTATTTTATGTTAATAATTACTCATTTATTTCAGCCCTTTGTATTCAGCATATCTCTATTGAAATAAGCCCTTGTTTCTATGAAAATGGAAGCTTTTTTTTTTTTTTTTTTTTGCAGCCACATACACTTACACCTTGTTTATTTGGCCAGCGTTAGCTTTGAGTGTGACATGCTTGGACTAATAGGTCCCAGGCTGTGGACTCTATCCCCAGTAGGGGGCGTGCAGGAGCAGCCGATCAATGATTCTCATCATTGATGTTTCTCTTTCTCTTCCTCTCTGAAATCAATAAAAATATATTTAAAAAAAAAAGAGTTACAGTGGAGGTGGACAATAGCAGTAGAATCTGGGAGAGTGCATCACTTATTGGACTTTTTCTCTGAAGTATTTTTGTTTGAAGAATAACTTATGCAATCCTGTTTTGTTAGGCAAATAAATACTTCAGTAAGATTGTAAGTCAAATGCTTTTAGCTTCCCATCCCTCCCCTGAGACTCACCCCGACTGCCATAGGCCAGCATGCTCCATCTTTACCTCTGATGAAACACCAGCAGGCGAAGCTGGTTCTCCTTAACATGTCAATGACTGTGTCTTCACCAAGAGAAAATGCTGATTGCAAGAAAACAAAACCCACTCCAACCAGATTAAGTAAAGACAGGCACACTGTAAGCATGTGGAGGAAAGCAAAGACATCCAAAGGCGGGCACCCGAGCTGCACACTGTGGTATGGACGTGAAATTGAAAGTGGTTTTGGAAAGCCGGAACCAGAAGACACTGCTTTTCTCTGTACTTCTCTCCAGTGTCAATCATCTCTCTCTCTCCTCTCTATTTTCCCTTCGTTCCCTCCCTCTCCCTCTCTCTCTCCCTCATGGTCCTCACATGGTCTGATTCTGTGATTGTCCAGGTAAGCACCTGCCATCATCTAACAAAAATCTGCAACTGATTCATCTTTGTCACTTGAACTCTTCTCCATGGCAATGCTGCTCCTGGCCCGAGAGAGGCGGAGGCCTGTGGGGAAGTGGGAGTCTGGAGGCAGCCGCTCACAGTATTTACAACAGATGCCGATTGTCTCCTTATAATGAGCTAATGTATCTGGATGAATACCAAAAAGTAATGTAAAAATTATATACTTGTAATTTCATAAACCCTGGAGAAACCATCCCTTTAAGTATGGGATGATTTGCTGCTTTTATTTATTTATTTACTTGTACTTTTTAAAATGTGGCTACTAGGAAATTGGAGTCTATGTATGTGGCTCATATTGCATTTCTGTTGGAGAGTGTTGCTCTGCAGATGTGGTTAGCACTGAATCGATCCTATCAGGTTTACCAGGAAGCTGTTTCTTCCCCACACCCTCAGCCTGGTGATGCCTGGGACCTACACCCCTGGTTAACATGGAAGTCTATCTCTAATTAGCAAATGGCAGCAGTCATTGCCTTTGATACTCATCTAAAACACTCTCTCCGTCGTCTCCTGCTCCCAGACTTTCATATCCTCTTGATGGTCTATTTGGAAGAATTCTCTGACTTTGACACTTGATACTCTGATTTTAACACTTGACACCGGAACCATACCTGCTTGATTTTGCTACGAGGGGAGGAGCAATAAAAAGATGCTATGTTATGCAATCATTCAATCAATGAGCACACCAACATTGTTCTCTGAGGTACAGAGAGCCTCTTGTACTGATTATTTTGATGGTTTTCTAGGTAAATATCCCATAACTGTACTCCCTGGTGTCAAGCGCCAGGGCCTGCATTGTTGTTTCATTTGTAAATTGGTGCAGGTGCCGTCATGCGCTTCAATGTGATGTCGGGCCTGGAAGTACTTCCTCATCCATCGCCTAAGAGAGAAAATATACACCTAAGCTTTAGGGAAATATTCCCTCCAAAGTGTCATTTTAGAGACGGTTGCACCGAGCTTTCTTTCTAACCATTACTAGACAGAAGAGTCAGTAATGGAGGCCACTCAGTGGGACTCGGTAATGAAATCTGATGTTCAAGAAATGTGACCAGTCTTGTCCTCTTGTGCCAACATACACATTTCAGGAAAGTAAGTTACACATCTTTAGACTCTCTGGCCTAGAGAAACTCCCAGTCTGATGATCTTACTTGTGAATTATGGAAAGACAGACAATATGATAGATGGACAGATAGATCCCCATGGTTCCCTGTAGGTGCTGAGTGGAAAGTGCAGGTGAAAGAGTGGAGGCAGTGAAAACCCTGACCCAGGACTTAAGAGGGGTGTGTCCTGGGCAACGTCAGCCCTGTCTGGGCCTTGGCTTCCTCATTCATACAAATGAAGGTCTTGGACTTGAGCATTCTCTGCCTATGGTTCTATGAGGGAATCTTCTGCCTTTAAATTCTAGTGTAAGTAGCTTGAATCCGCTATTACCAGATGTCACACTTTGCCTTTTTTTTTTCCTGCCACACAGTTTCTCATAAATTCAAATTTTGAAATGATTCGGACACAGACACTTCTGTCCCCTACCTCCTGAGTGAATGGGGGTGTCTGGCCATTATTCAGGTGGTGCTAACCTAAACCACCAAGGTCCAGTGACAGCGGTAACAGTTCCCCATGGTAAGTGATGAGCACAGCTGTTAAGAGGGGCGGCGGGATACGAAATTAGGTCGCGCTCATGAGACAGTGCTAACTGGACTGGCCGCAGGAAGAAGCCGGTATAGAAAGCTCCAGAGAGCGCAGCCCATTGTAAGGTGAAAGTGACCAGATTACGACCAAATACGGAAACCTCACGCTCAAACCTCTGCCTGCGAAGAAGCCTGGCGAGAGCAGAGCGTCCAGGCCAGGACTCCGGAGCGCCAAGGTCTGGGGTGATCTCTCAGAGAGAAACATGAGATCGCCAAGTTCTGTCCCAGGGAGGAGAGTCACCTTCCAGAAAAAGCCAAAGGTTAAAAACCCTCGGGAACACTCACAAAAATAAAACCTCTTTTAATTGAATTTTTATTAGGTACTGGACAGTGTCCATTTTACAGGCGAGAAAACTGAACTTTGAGAGCTATATGCATCGGAGACATTTTAAAGAAGACCGCGTGCTCCAGAGCTCCCGCTTGGGGAACTGAAACGGTCTCCTTGCACGAAGCAGCTTCCCCTCCCCGCGCCCCCGGACCAGCATCTGCTTCCTCCTTCCTCCTTCCTGAGTTTAACCACTTCAGATTCCTCACAGACAGGGTGCTTGTTGTGACTGGCTTATTTCACGTGACATAATGTCTTCAAGGTTCGTCCATGTCGTAGCCATGGCAGGAGCTCCCTTTTTAAGGCTGAATAATACTCCACTCCTTGGATTACAGACCACTTTGTTTATTCACTCCCGGGTCAGTCATCGGGGTTAGCTGCTGGGAAGAATGCTGCGATAAACACGCGTGTGCAGATACCTGAAATCCTGCTTTGAATTATTTTGGATAAATAACCAGAAGTAGGATTGTTGGATCATGTGGAAAGTTCTGTTGTTAATTTTTTTGAAGAGTTTCCATACTGATTTCTTTAACAGCTGCACCATTTTACATTCCCACCAACGGTGCACTGATCCAGCGCCTGCACAGCGTCAGCAGTACGCCTTATTTCCTATTTTGTGGCCATTCTGCTGAATGTGAGGTGAGGAAAGCTTGTGGTTTTGATTTGCATTTCTCACCACTTAGTAATAGTGAACGCCTTTTCCATGTGTTTGTTGGCTATTTATATGTCTTTAGATAAATGTTTATTCAAGTCTTTTAACCATTTTATAAATCAGGTTACTTGTTTTTGTTGAGTTGTAGAAATTCTTTATATATTATGGATATTAAACTCACCAGACAATGGTTTTCTCTCATTTGCACTCTATTGACTGATATAGTTTTTGCATTTTTAAATATATTTTTATTGATTTCAGAGAAGAAGGGAAAGGGAGAGGGAGAGAAACATTAATGAGAGAGAATCATTGATTGGCTGTCTCCTGCATGCCCCCTATTGGGGGTCAAGCAAACAACCCAGGCATGTGCCCTTGACTGGAATTGAAACCTGGGACCCTCAGTCCAGAAGCCCACACTCTATCCACTGAGCCAAACCGGCTAGGGCTACATAGTTTTAAGTTTGATGTAGTTCCATTTGTTTATTTTTGCCCCCATAATCTGACTTTTAATGGCTATTTCATGTTGTTCTACTGACTTACACTATCGAGCCACCTGCACAAGATATATAGCCTTTAAAATTATTGTATGTCTCTTTTAACAAAATTATTTTTAAAAAATATTTTGAGTTCCTTGAGGGAAGCCGAGGGCCCAGCTGTCTGGTGACTGTGATTGAAGTGTTTCCCTGCGGACAGTGGTTGTAGTGGGCTTGTTCCAATTGCTGTTGATGCTGGTGGAAGGGAGGTGGAATGGGTTCGAGTGTCCCTGAGGCTATCCGGGCACGTATTGCCTTGAAAGTTCACGGATTAGGATGACAGCCGAAAGGGACTTCTGAGACCCTATGATGTGGTAATAGAGAAGAGTAAGGAGTGCATGCATGGCTTGTGAAACTTAGACATGCTTTTTTGAATGTGCTGTGATGACTTCCCTCCTGGGTGTGAGGCCCAAATCTGACAACCCAGCTCCTGTGTGTGCAAAGTCAGTGAGCCTGGAAGTGCCTGTTTGCCTATCTGTTTCAGGTCTGCCTTCCTTGGGTCTGTCCTATGTGGTCACTCTGTGCGTGTGTTGGTGCATCTAGTCCACAGGTGTCTGTCTGCTCTTTCCAGCATCTATGTCCTCACCACCGATGTAGCTGTTGACATGGAGGGACCTGTGCCTACCAGTTTCCCCCCTGTACTGACCTACCCATTATTGAACTGTATTTGGAATGTGTGTGTGAGGCTACAGCCTCACATCATAGTGATGCTTCCTTGAAAAGCTTGTGTTTGGAGAGAAATCCAAGATGGCGGCATAGGTAAATACCTACACTGTGCCTTGCACAACAATTTCAAAACTACAACTAAAAGACAGAACGGGCACCATCCAGAACCACGAAAGCTGGCTGAGTGGAAATTCTACAACTAGAAGGAAAGAGAGGGGCTCACAGAGACCCAGAGGAGCTGCTAAAAGCTAAGGTACGGAGATGCGCGCACGGAGAGAGCGGGTGCCGGAGAACCTGGCTGGCTTTCTCTGGCGGGAGGGAAACGGAGATCCCAACGGCATTGAACCCCCTTATCCTACAACACTAAACCCCAGGTCCAGCCAAAACTCATACGGGAGGAGTTTGGACTGTGAAAAGGGAGAAGTGCATGGAAATTTAGGGGAGTCGCAAAAGATCAGAAGTCTGGTGATGCGCATGGCATTGTGCACAGAGGACCGGCTGCTGATTGTGCCACTGGCTTTCACGAGTGGGTGGGAGACAGACCGTCCCAAATGCACCACTTCTAACTTCACTAAACCCCAGTTTTGGATGAAACCCTGGGGACCCAGACTCATATGGTCCTGGAGCACAGGGGAGCCGGAAAGGCAGCAGTCTAGAGGCACTGCAAGAGCACGTGCATGGGCAAGGGACTGCTTCAGCGATTACCCAGTCACATGAGACTCGGGGGCCGTGAAGGGCGGGGCTGACTGGAAGGCAAGGTGGTCCCTTAAGCCCTGAGACTCCACCCTTCCCAAGCTCAACAGAGAGGCTTTGCAGTTTTGCAAGTCTGGTATCATAAGGCTGAATCCAACACAGAAGTTCTCCCAGCATAGTGAAAATGCCGAGACAAGGGAAGGGATCACAAACAAAAGAAATGGAGGAAAACAAACAATTGGATATAGAGTTCAAAACCACGCTTATAAGGTTTTTCAAGAATATTCTAGAAAAGATGGATAAAGTTAGCGAAACCCAAGGGGAGATGAAAAAGACCCAACTAGAGATGGAAAAGAACCAAGTAAATTTAAACATACACTGACTGAATTAAAAAATATTGTACAGCGACCTAACAGCAGACTAGAGGAAGACAAGAATTAAGTCAAAAATTTGAAATATAAAGAATCAGAAAACACTCAACTGGAAAAGCAAGAAGAGGAAAGAATCCAAAAATGTGAACATAATGTAAGGAGCCTCTGGGACAGCTTCAAGCGTACCAACATCAGAATTATGGGGGTGCCAGAAGAAGTGAGAGAGCAAGATACTGAAAACCTACTTAAAGAAATAATGACTGAAAACTTCCCACATCTGGTAAAAGAAATAGACTTACAAGTCCAGGAAGCACACAGAACCCCATATAAAAGGAATCCAAAGAGGACTACACCAAAACACATCATAATTAAAATACCAAGAGCGAAAGACAAAGAGAGAATATTAAAAGCAGCAAGAGAAAAACAGTTCATTACCTACAAGGGAGCACCCATACGACTGTCAGCTGATTTCTCAACAGAAACTATGCAGGCCAGATGGGAGTGGCAAGAAATATTCAACGTGATGAATAGCAAGAACCTACAACCAAGAATACTCTATCCAGCAAAGTTATTATTCAGAACTGAAGGGCAGATAAAGAGCTTCACAGATAAGAAAAAGCTAAAGGAGTTCAACTCCAAACCAGTATTATATGAAATGCTGAAAGGTACTCTTTTAGAAGAGGAAGAAGAAGAAGGTAAAAGGTAAAAATTATGAAGAACAAATACGTATCTATCAACAAGTGAATCTGAAAATTAAGGGAATTGAAGATTTGATCAACAGAATAAACTGGTGAATATAATAGAATTGGGAGCACAGAAAGGGAGTGGACTGATAATTTTCAGGGGAAAAGGGGTGAGAGGTGTACAGGGAGAGACTGGACAAAAGTCATACACCTATGGATGAGGTCAACAGGAGGGAGGTAAGGATAGAGGGAAGGGTGGGTGCTGGGTGGAGGGGAGCTATGGAGGGGAAAAAAGAGAAACAAATGTAATAATCTGAATAATAAAGATTTAATTAAGAAAAAAAAAGCTTGTGTTTGTGTAAGCTGTGAATCTATGTGCCAATCCCCATGAAGCTTTGTTGCTTGTGTGTATTGGGGCTTGAACATTGTACCTTAGTATCTGAAGAAAAAAAATAAATAAAAAATCAATTAAAAATGTTTTTATTGATTTTAGAGGAGTAGGAGAGAGAGATAGAAACATCAATGATGAGAGAGAAGCCTTCTGCACATCCATCGAGCCCGCAACTGGCTTGTGCCCTCCTGGCTCATGGATCTGTGCTCAACCACTGAGTAATGCCATCTGGGCATAAAATTTTTTCTTAAACTTGAAAACTTTCTTCTGAGTTTGGAGGGTTGGGGGAGTCGGGGGTTTGAAGTGCAGATGAAGGAGGGACAGTGGTGTCTTTAGAGATTGTCTTGGGTTGGGTGTTGTACACAGATAACTACTCCCTTTGCTTGTGGTTGGTTAGCATACATCCTTATTGGTTGCAGATATAAATGGGCTTCTCTGTAGAGAAGCAGCACAGCGGCGTCTGGGAGGCCCCGACCTGACCCCCACAAGGCCTGCCCCCAGCACAGCTTCCTGGGTGCCCTCGTTGGCTCACCTGCACCTTAACCCTCCAGGAGTCCCACAATTCAGAACAAGCTACATGGGAAAGGGTTTGTCTCAAAGCACACTGGACGGGCATTTGATCATGCTGCTAATTCGTTAGCAGAAATGGAATCTGGTGACTGCTGGAAGTTCTGTGAGAGGGTGACCAGCTTCCTTCCTCTTTCCTTGGTTCATCTCCTGAACCTGCTGGACTCAGGCCCAGTTCTGCATGGACTTTGAAGACCAAAATGCTTCAGAATGTATATCCCAGTCACCTGCGGCTGCTTCAACCACGGACAGTTTTAGTTTGGCTTCTGCTATGTGAGTGAGGGCCACTCTGGGATAGGGTGGTTTCTACCAGGGACCTGCGTAGTGAGGAGCAGACTGAGCCCTTGTTGCTGGGGACAGATCCACAGCAGAGAGAGAAGCCTGACTTTTACCCATGGGCCTGTCCCTAAGGCCACAATTCAGAGATCCTTCCATAGTTCCTGCAGCAGATATTCACGTGGACTTTATAAGGGAGGCAGGGATGAGACTAGGGCATGAGCAGTGAGCATCTTGCACTACATCGAGGGAAGCAGGCTCTTGTTGTGGGTCCTCCAGGGAAGAGGGCGTGTGGGCTCCCCTCCCCTGGCCCCCATATACAACTGCATCTGCTCCCTGGTCTTCCCAAGCGCCCGTTGACCCGCCGACCCGCCGACCCGCCCTCTTTTCTTTTACAGCTTCTGCAGACTGGAGAGCTGGTGAGTCTGCTGAATGCCGCCTGGTATTTATGGTGCTATTGCCTGTCCCACCAAGAGCAGGGTGTGGGCAGTTCCCTCTTTTAGAGAGACTTGGGGTTTCTTGGTAAGCCTCCTGCTGGATCCACAAAGACACAAAGGATTGCGCTGCTGGAAGCACATGGGGCTGTAGTTGGGTCTATAGCGGACTCCTGTCAGAGGTCCTCTGGGAGTTCCTGAGGAATCCATGGGCCTCCAAGGTCACTTATCCCCAGCCCTGTCTGCTGTCTGCCGCCAGGTCTCCCGAGCCTCCAGCCCCCTTGGCTCCAGGTGTTCCCGGAGGACGACGTGACTCTGAGCTGCCAGGGGGCCCCCAGCCCCGGGGACAACTCCACCCAGTGGTTCCACAATGGGACCACCATCCCCACCCAGGCCCAGCCCAGCTACAGCTTCAAGGCCAGCAGCAGCCACAGCGGGGACTACAGGTGCCAGACGGGCCAGACCAGCCTCAGCGACCCTGTGCACCTGGACGTGACTTCTGGTCAGTGGAGGAGTGGGAGGCCTGGGAGGCAGGCCTGAGAGCTGCTGGCCTGGCAGAGGGTTTGGGAGAGGGTGGCCGTTTTCTGGGAAGTGTGGTCCGAGGTGTTGGAAGTGGTTCCTGCCCAGTCATTTCCCCTCGCACCCCCGCCTCTGCCTCTATGTGGGTTCCTCGGAACATGTGAGGTTGCTTGGCCTCAGTCCTGATGGAGCAAGAAGGTGACAAGGCCACACACAGGCCACCGGGGGTGAGAGCAGCAGAAGGAAGTATGTGTTCCAGACACGCTTCCTGTCCTCATGACAGTGTAGTCAGCACAGTGGCTGAACCCCACAGGAGGCAAAGGCCACGGGTGGGCGTGCTGGGCATGGATGAGGAGGGTTAAGATCAACAGAGGAGGAACTCGTGAGGCCAAAAGGGATAAAGAATTATGCATTATTAGGTCATCTGGATACCGGATGGGCTGAGCCCCAAAATGGCGTCAGCCCCCAAAGACTCAGGTTTTTAAGGGCTCTAGGCGAGCTTTTTCTGGGCAGAGAACTCTCTGCACAGGTGTGGATTCCGGGGAAGTCTGGAGGGGAGAGAGAATGGTCTCAGTCAGTGGAATGTGGTCTAAGCAAGTAGTGTGTCTATTGTGAAGTGGACTGAATGTCAGCTCCCAGGGGAGGAGCTACCGATTCAATCTTTTGTCAGAACTAACTAGGAGGCCTTTTGGCCTGGGCAGGATCTGATCTGGAAGATGAGGGCAGAAGGTGGGGGGAGGCTTGGAGTTTGGTGCAATGATGTCATCTTTTATTCCTGAAGGAGAAGTCATTAGATGCTTTAAATTGATCTGACTTAGGTTTACATATATGTCTGAGTATGCAGTCTAATGGATTCTGTGGAGAAATCCTCCTACACACGAACCACGCCCAGCCAGTGTGTGAAATGGGAGCACATTTATACTGTAGTTAACTTTAATTTGGGGTGAATGCCCTGCAGATGGCTGCACGAAGGCAGGCAGTGCTAGGTGCTGCGTGAGGGGGTTGGGGGCCGTCTTTTAGATCCTGTTTCCTGAGAGCCCCATTTCTGTTGATGGAGCCCCAATGAACGGGCAATCAATATTGACCAGGGATCCAGAACAGCACTCCAAGCCTGGGCGACTTTGGCCTGGGAATTATTTTGAGCTGAAGGTGATTGAGAACCAGCAGGTTCCTGAGAAACCCTTACCGCTCCCTGAAAGAAATGCAGTGTTATCACCAGCAAGAACTATTTGTGGTCTATTTAAAAGGCAGGGCAAACTACTAATTACTGAACATCTTCTCTTCGTATGTCCTGCCCTGACCTTCCTCCTCTCGGAAGCCCCTGGTGCCTTCCTCACCCTTAGCTCAGAAGGCCATACATCCCTCATGTCCTGTCTCTCATTTCTATGTTCCTGTACAGACTAGTATGTATGAACTTAAGCGTGCTCATTGTTCTTGGTTACTCTGTCTCATGCCTATTTAATTGTTAACCAAACAAGAACCTACAAGGTTCTCTTCCTCCCCCAACTCAGTCTCAAAACCTGCCAGTGACATCACAGCTCCCTGTCTGCTCTCTGGCCCACGACTGCCCCAACAGCTGGTTGTGTTTCTGACTTTTCCTACAAAAAATGTAAAACTTGAGATTTTAAACATCTTTGCTCTGAAGGATTGTTAGAGGGAAGCCACCTGGTCCCATCCCTTCACTGTGCAAAGAAACGCAGCCATGGATCTCAGAGCCCAGAAGCTCCTGGGAAAAGCCAAGATCAGAATCCTGACTCCAGATTTGTTTCCTGCTGTCTCATCAACTACACCTTGTCCTTCACAGTCAGCATATGGTTCTCTTAAATAAGTGATTATTTAAATGAGGAGCAATACACTCTGGTATGTACTTTTATAGTAACGAGAGCGCTGGGACCTTTCTAGTGTCTTTGAAACATTCTTTACAGACTTGTTCTCCACAGCACTGGTCCCAGACTCTGGTTCCTCTGCCATCAGTGAAGGGAGGGTGGTCCAGAGCAGATGTTTGCAATCAGTGTGGGAAAATGAGCTTACATGTAAAGCCTGTGTTACTGCTGCTCTGTTCAGAGTCACAATTGAACCTGAGCTCAAGCGCACACCTGCTCACTGCATTTTTGGATGGAAGGTGGGTGAGGCCTCACCAGGCTCCAGTGGTCACTCCAGTCCTTCACTTCCCAAAACGTGTTCAGAAGTGTGCTTCCATTGGGAGTCCCAGACCACAAGGCTGTGCCCACAGACAGCAGGTTTAGGTCCTGCTCTGCCACCTCCAGGGTGCTGGGGGCACTCCCCCGCTCCCTTCCAGGGCAGTTTCTAACTCCTGAGGGGGCTCCTACTCTTTATATTTGAGACTCCTCAAGACTTCCTTCCTTCAGCCCCTCAGGCTCACAGGTAAGGGAATGCGCACACCTGCCAGGAGGCATCTCCCATTGCTGGGCCCATATCCTCTCGCTCCTGGGAGTAAGGCAGCCCCCACATGAGCTGCAGGGCCAGCATCCAGCCTCAGACCCTTTCCTTCCTTTTGTATCTTTCAGCCTGGCTGCTGCTCCAGACAGGGGGACCCCATCGTGCTGCGGTGCCACAGCTGGAAGAACTGGCACCTGTACATGATCACATTCTTTCAGGATGGGAAACCCAAGTGGTTTTCCCATACGAATTCCAGCTTCTCCATCCCACATGCAAACGCCAGCCACAGTGGCGCGTACCACTGCTCAGGGTTCCTAGGTCAGACGCTGCACGCATCGCAGCCTGTGAGCATCACTGTCCCAGGTGGGAACTGCAGATCTTGGAAGGATGGGGAGGACAGGGTCCCCTCAGCACTGGCGCTCCCCTGAATGGCCCTCAACGGGACCTCCGCGTCCTCGTTGCACCAGCTGGTTGGATGGACATGAAGCTGGTCTAGCTCCCTCCTAAGGGACTAAAGAAATAGTGCCACTCGGAGTTTTAATTCTCAGAGAATAAAAGCCACCTTTTCACTCTTTCACCCATCTAGCGGACACATCACCTTCCCTCTTTCCCACCTCCTTCAGACCACATGGTCACATGTCCCTCTGTCCATAGGCTATGAGGCTGGCTTGTGTCTCCCTAAGACTCTCGCAGCCTAGGCTCCAATCTTAGCTCAGGGCAGCCATGTGGCATGGCAGTCTGTTATATACAAAGCACCAGGCTGCTTTCTGATCGTGAGAAATTGTGCGCTGTGACCTCGGAGTGTGTCCTGTCAGGGACATTCCAGGCCATTTCGGCCAGGTGAGTGCAAGACAGTGATGCTGCCCAGCCCTGGGCTCAGAAGGAGGCGAGGGACATGCTGACGATGAGGTCTACGGGTTCCCTGGTTCACTTCTCCCCAAGCCGGTGCCCCAGTCACATTTTATATTCATGACGCACATTTAAGTCTCTAGAAGCCTTGTTGTAAAGAAAACTTGTAAACTAAATTTCATAAGGCATTTGGAAAACCTATGTGACCACAAAAATCTTTTCGTCTATGACTTTGTGGGGGACGAAAAATGTTCTCTACCCTTTAAGCTTCTTTCATCCAGTCTAATAATTAAAATGACATGAGATAGATTAACAAGAAAAGGAACAAATTTAATTACACACGTGGGGACCCACAGACAGGAGAGAATCAGAGACAGAAAGAGATAACAAGGGACATAAGACATTCTGAGCTAAGGATGAAATGAGGCACAGTTGGGAGGGGGGCTTCAGCATGGAGGAAGGACATTGCAGAATAAGAAGAGCAGATATTTAGTACTGAACTAGTTTTCTCTGCCTTTTACATAGGCCATAAAAAGTTATTTCTGGCCCTAGCTGGTTTGGCTCAGTAGATAGAGTTTTGGCCTGCAAACCCTTTGGTCCCAGGTTCAATTCTGGTCAAGACCATGTACCTCGATTGCAGGCTCCTTTCTGGCCCGGGGCCTGGTCGAAGCTCGTGCAGGAGGCAACCCATCCATGTTCCTCTCACACTGATGTTTCTCTCTGTCTCTCCCTCTCTCTTCCATGGGGAACCCCGTCAGCTTCTGTCAGTGTCCCTTCAAGCAGGCTCAGTGCATCCTGGCAGGTGCTGATGGAGCTGTGCTTGGGAGGCAAGGAGACTCAGATCTGCTGCTCTTGACAGGCCTCGGCCCCTGGCCCGGAGGACTCGACAGTGGGAGGGAGCCCTGGGGACCTGGCCGTGGGTTCTAACCGAGGCCTTTAACAACGGTCATTGCTCCATCCCACAGCCATTTCACTCGTCCTTCCTCCGTGGCCCC
This sequence comes from Lasiurus cinereus, assembly GCA_011751065.1. Taxonomy (NCBI): domain Eukaryota; kingdom Metazoa; phylum Chordata; class Mammalia; order Chiroptera; family Vespertilionidae; genus Lasiurus; species Lasiurus cinereus. Next base: position 442,430 of record JAAGEH010000042.1, read on the forward strand.
AAATCACATTCTGCCTGCTGATGGGGCTCCTGTTTGCAGTGGACACGGGGCTCTATTTCTTTGTGCAGAAAGAACTTCGAAGCTCAGCAAGGGATGAGAGGAATGACAGTCACATGGACCAAGAGCCTTGAAGACAAGTAACCCCTCATCTCACCTGTAGGAGCTACAGTCTCTGCAGGCCATACTTCTGCCCTCCCCACACTCCTGCTGGGTGAGCTGGAGCTTTGAGGTGCCTGGGGGCAGGCTTGCCCTCAAGGACTTCCTGCTGCTCAAGAGGACTGACCTGTGTCTCCACAAGCCCTTGCAAAGGCTCCTCCCGCCCCCCCCCTCTCTCTCACTAAGTCCTGTTTCCACTTTTAAATCAGCCCAGCACCTGACCACGCCTCCGTCCTCTAGGCCTGCTAGCCCAGCACTGCCACACCCTTCCGCACAGTCTGTTCTCACCAGAGCCATCTTTAAATGTGCTTTCCGGCCACGTCTTTGCTTCAAGCCACGCCACAGCATCCCCTTGACTTCAGAGTAAAAGCTAAGGCCTTTGCAGTGCTCTCAGGCCTCTGTTCCTTCCTTCCTTCAACACACTGATCACACTTCTGCCCAGGGCTCATGCTACTCCCTGTTTCTAGAATGTTCTTTCTTACAGAGGTGTCATCATACTTCATCATGGTCTTTACCCAAATGTCACCTTATCAGTGAGGTGTCTTTGACTATTTAATATAATTCCACTCCCTCACCATCTCCTGCCCCTCCTTGTCTGCTGTGCTTTTCCTCATTATACTTATTACCAAGCTCCCCTGCTGAGGGTTTACTGCCCAGCCTCCTGCCCTCGGAATGGAGCCCCAGGAGAGCAGGGCCTTTGTTCACTGCTGTACACCCACAGCCCAGTGTAGTGTCTGGCACGTGATAAAGAACTCAAACAGTGGAACTCAGTTTGTGGAATGAGTAAATTCTTTAGTAAATATTGGGAATTTTAAATCTAGAAACGATGTAGTGCAGTCTCCTCGTTTTAAAACGGAGAAAGCAGTGGCCTGGATGCTTGAAATGACCTTGCTCAGGATGTACAGGTGGGTGATGTCACAAGTGTTTATACGCAGACCTTTATGGACATGGTTCTGGACATAGGACACGTTTTGTTCTGCAACTTGCTTTTTGTCTTCGGCCATCAGCCTCACTCCACAGTGCCTATTGAAAGCCACCACTTTGATGTCTGTTGTTTTCACGATGCTCAAGGGAAGTTCCTACACATGAGCAGGTCTATGGAACGGAGGTCCGAGTGAAGCGGTGGGTGGCACTGGGAGCGTGGATTGATGGATGCTGCAATTGATGTCCAGGCTCGGAGGTGCTGGCTTCAGCGCTGGGCCTGGAGCTCTGGCTGGGTGGTAAGGGGTTTTGAGGCTTAGGGCTGGGAGGGAAGTTGGAGGGACCTGGGACAGGCAGTCCCTGAAGAGGCCAGGCCACCGGTCCCCTTCTCTCTCAGGCCTTGGCTAAAATGCTCCAACTCCGCCCCGGGTTGGTGGCCGAGACCCGAGAGGAAGGGATCCAGGAGGGCAGCCTGGAGGAAGCGAGGGCTGACGGAGAGCTCCTTGCCGGTCTCATACCTCCCTAGGCCCCAACTTCCGGCAGGAGGAGAGCCATCTGAGGAGAAAGAGCCACTTTCAGCTTCTCCTTAAAAGTAGTAGCTTCATTTGAATCGGGCAAATTACAAATTTCATATAAAAGCTGCGGGGCATTCAGCAGCGGGCTGGGACGCAGACCTCCGGGCGCCCCTGCGCGCCCAAGCGGGTTTCCACCCCGGGGGCGGTCAGCCCCTGCGCTTCTTTTCTCCGTCTCCACCTCCGCGGCCGAGGGCGGCCCGCCGGGGTTGCGCCACCACGCGGTAAAATAAAGCTGCATTGGCCGGGAATCGAACCCGGGCCTCCCGCGTGGCAGGCGAGAATTCTACCACTGAACCACCAATGCCCACTACTGGGCCCTTGCAGCATCACCCTTCTCCATGTCCACACCCCCGGTTCCATCAGCAACAGGAACCCAACGCCCCTCTGTTCCCAAACTAGAAGGTTGCCCGTCTGTTCAAAGCCAAACGGTGCCAAGACTTTAAAACAGCGATTACACTGCCGGCGTAAGCCACCGCCTCTGCTGCCGACCTGCGACTCCCTGGCAGGCCAGGCGGACCCTCTCGGCAGCTACGGCCGGTGGCACCGCAGTGGGGCTGACCTAGCTTTGTTCATGATTAGGCAGGTGTTTGGGAAGAAGGTCACAGGGCGAGTGCCTGTCTCACCGCATCACATCAGCCTTTGTGGAGTCTTTGTCACTCCTCCAGAAGCAACCAGAGAGCCCAGGCTGGGCCCCTCGCTCTCTGGGAAGTCAGAGCAAAGGGGCTTGGAGTCAGGTCAGAGGGGAGCCTGGGGTGAGCTGCCACTGCCCATGCTCCCTGGTTGTAAGCCTGGTGGGGTCCTTTGGGGTTAGGAGATGCCTTTGGGGGAGAAAATGGGGGGAGAGGAGGGAAAGGGACTGGCGCGGGCTGCCCTCCAGAGGGAGAGCAGGCCCTGGTCCTTGGTCTTGAGGCGTTTATTTCTCTCTTACAGACGGGAACCTCGGAGGTTTCAACAGAATTCACCAGTTTTCCAGGTGGGCTCCTCCAGGGCCGTGGTCTCCACCAATGGGTCAGTGTCAGGGCAGGGGGTCGTCCTGGTGCCGCCCTGGAGCTGAAATACAACGGAGGCCTAGCTGTCCGTCATCTCTCAGGAGGGGACCTTCTGCATCTGCTGTGCATTGCTCTGCAGTGTGTTCAGCTCTCTGCCTCAGTTTCCCTGTTCCACTTGTCCTGCCTCACTGACCTGTTTCATTTACCTCTATCATGTGACGCAGGTCCAACTTAGCTTCAATTTTCATTGTCTCCTGTGAGTGCACCACCGTCTTGCTCAGTTCACATTTTGTAATTAAACCTTTTTAGCCTTTGTTCTAGGCATGGTGTAAGTGCTCAAATGATCCAGAGTAAAGGGGGCCTGGTGAGAAGAAGGGATAGAACAGTCCAAGCTAAACGCCAAACTTCACAAAGATAGATGAGACAGCCTAGTGCTAAACACACTCAACAAGCATATGGAGCCCCTGGAGGTCTTATAAAGCAGTTCCCAGGTCTGAGGTCTGTATTGCTAATAAGCTCCTAGGCTAGTTTACTAACAGCAATACCACCTCCACTTACTCCAAGAAGAGGAAGAGGTCAAGGGCATTTCCCAAGATCAGAAGCTAGAAAATAACCAAAAGTGCAGTTTGGCCAACTTACACTAATCAACCCAAGGCCCTTCTGTCCTCACACTTAGGGACCTCACACACTCAATCTCTTCTGCTTGACACTCCCTCTTCCCCAAATGACAGCAAGATTTCTGCATCATCCACTGCTCTGAAATCAGAAACTGCCTTCTTTGCCATCATCAAGAAAAAGGAGTTGAAATAAGCAACTCCATGACTTACCTTGCCTCTCTGTGACTCCATCCAACCCTATTCCACCTGGTGAGTTTTTTTCCTGGTTTTGGTGATTTGGCAAACCTACTATTGAATTTGAATTGGTGGTGGGAATGCATCGGGTTGGGAATTTGAGACTTGACACCACTGCCTGAGCACTGAAAAGTATCAGGACAATTACAGCAAACTGAGGGGTCTGGGTTGAGGTCTTTTCTTTTCGTCAGAGGAGTCACTGCTATTGGCCTGCCCTGGTGTGCTTGGCATAGAGAAAAGGCTTGATGCATCGCTGTCAAAAAAAAAAAAAAAAAGAATGAAAAGATAGTGGTGTAACTAAACACTGGTACTCGAGGCCTCCCACAACCACATCAAAATTACAACTAAAATACAGACCAACCATCATTCAGAACCTCCTGAAATCTGGCCGAATGGAAGTAAAGAAAGTATACTGAGACTGGTTGGAGGGGCAGAGGGGACAAATGAGCTGGTCCAACAACCATGTGTGGAGTTTAATTTGTTGTTGTTGTTGTTGTCTTGTTTGTTTATTTTTTCCTAATCAGGAGATATATCTCAGCTGTAGAGGTTTCCTATGAGAAGCAAGGAGTCCCAGCCCCACACCAGACCCCTGGCCCACGGTTTCAGAACTGGGAAAAGAAGTCCCCATAACTTTGGGTTGTAAAAATCAGCAGGGATTGTAGCTGACTGACACAGAGGCTGCTGAGGCTCCAGCCAGTGCCTCTTAAAGAGCTGGTGTAGAACTTACAGCCTTCCTCTTCCTCTGAGCTCCAGTGCCAGGTGATGGCTTTGTGGGATCCAGAGACATACTGGGAAAAACTGGATTGTCTGTCATTGGAGCAATAATTCAGGGCAGTTTTCTCCCAGATGGGGTGCTTGTTGGGATCATTGTTCCTGAGCTGGGACCTCCCAGTCCCAGAGCCATATCTGAGTGGCTCAAACTGTTGGCTTTGTCCTGGTGATTCCCTCCCCTATCCAATTTACAGATGTTTGCAGCAGCTTTTCCATATGAATGACCTGTCCTAGCTCAGGCTTCAGACTTTTAAAAAACCCCTCAAGTAAGTAGCAGCTGGTATCAGCCTGACCCAAATCTATCAATAAGAGGCCTGCCTTGCTTCACAGCCGGACTTCTCCTGAACACTTCCTAGCCTTATACAAGTAGCAGCCATCTGCAGATCTCTCTGTAGCTCTAGCTTCAGTGGCCCCAGGCAATGGCTGATTTTGCTCCTTCAGCACGAAGGGGCAGAGCCAGTGCACCCAGTGGACAGCTTCAGACCATTGCTCACATCTGTACACATCCACAAGTGACACACTAGAAGAAAAGACTCAGTGAGGACCCAATCATAAGAGAAAAAGGAAAAAGAATCCAAAAATATGAAGATAGTGTAAGGACAACTTTAAGTGTATCAATATTTGCATTATGGGGGTGCCAGAGAAGAGAGAGAGCAAGATATTGAAAACCTATTTGAAGTAATAATGACAGAAAACTTCCCCCACCTGATGAAAGAAATAGACTTAGTCCAGGAAGCACAGAAAGCCCCAAACAAAAGGAACCCAAAGAGGCCCACACCAACACACATCATAATTAAAATGCTAAAGACAAAGAGAAAATCTTAAAAGCAGCAAGAGAAAAACAGTTACCTACTAGGGAGCACCCATACAACTATCAGCTGATTTCTACATAAACATTGCAAGCCAGAAGGGAATGGCAAGAAATATTCAAAGTGATGAGTAGCAAGGACCTACACCAAGATTACTCTGCTTAGCAAAGCTCTCATTTAGAATTGAAGGTCAGATAAAGAGCTTCCCAGACAAGAAAAAGCTAAAGGAGTTCATCATAACCAAACCAGTATTATATGAAATGCTGAAGGGTATTCTTTAAGAAGAGAAAGAAGAAAAAAAGATAAAAAATATGAACAATTATATGGCAATAAATACAGATATGTCAACAATTTTAATCTAAAACTCAAAATAAACGAACAAGAAATCTAATGAACAAAATAAACTGATGAATAAAATAGACTCAGAGGCATGGAAATGTGGAACAGATTTACGAATCTCAGAGGGAAGTGAGGAGGGGGAGGCAGAAAGAGATTAACCAAAGATTTTATATGTATTATCTGTGGACACAGACAATAGGGTGGCAAAGGCCTGGGGTGGGGTGGGAGCCGAGGGCAATGGGGAGCAAAGGGGGGACTCTCAAGAATAAAGATTTTTTTAAAAGAAAGAAATATTACAGAAAAAAAACAATAGGCACTGAGAAACTGGAGTCTAAAGAAACAGTGTTTTTCATGGTTAGAAATAGACCTTAGTCTCAACTGCTTTCTAATTTCATAGACCAGTCTCCTGCCCACAGAAGAAATACTGAGTTCCATATTTAAGTGCAGAACAACGTTCACAGGTAGGTTTAGAGGGGGGAAAAGGAAGAGCTAACTCTGTCAGGAGTGGGATTCGAACCCACGCCTCCAGGGGAGACTGCGACCTGAACGCAGCGCCTTAGACCGCTCGGCCATCCTGACAACACGAGGGCTTGGCTTCTACTGAACCCTAAGGTTACATATCTTACAATGCCGTGTCATGATGTCAGGTGACATCAATGTCAAGTTTATGACTTTAAATAAAATAGAACTGTTCCTGGACTCCTTCGCCAAGCACGGCCAATAGAACTGCCTCCGACCTCCCTGACTTCACCATCCTAAACGGTAAAGACCTATTTTCCCTGGAGCCTCTTCTCTGGCGGGCGAGCCACGCCTGGTGGCACTTTGCAGACGGTCTCAAATTGTGGTTAGGGTCCGACGCCCAGTGGACCCGGTGCCAAGAGGATAGGAGGAATGAGTACGGGATGCATTTTTCTCAAAGGATACCTCGGGGTCACAGACAAAACACAAGAAAACAGAGAGGGGAAATGCACGGCTTGTACTGACCTTATATAGGATTTCCGAAGAGACATTACTCAACGCGTTGGTGGTATAGTGGTGAGCATAGCTGCCTTCCAAGCAGTTGACCCGGGTTCGATTCCCGGCCAACGCATGCTTGTTTTTTCCACGCCAAGAACAAACTGGGTGTATGAATCCCTCCATCATCAAGATTATGAAATCTAAGCACTAAGTTTTTCCGGTGAAAATGTAACGTCCGAGCTAAATTGTGCCATAGGTTCAGCATACAAACTGGTATGAAGACTAAGTACAGAAAGGAGTCTGATTAATGTGTTCATGTTAGTTACATGTTGAAGTGTCATTTTGCATATATTGGTTTAAATAAGGTAGATTATGAAAATTATTACTGCTTCTGATTTTTTTTAATGTGACCATTGAGAAATTTAAATTTCTATCGGATTCCCACTTCGTTGTGCCTCCTGTGGGAGATCTCCCTTCGACCCTCCACCCCAAAGGTCGTCAGGGCCCCACGCCCGTTCTAGACTGCAAATGTGCAACTTACTAGTAATTTGCATTTCTCACTGAAGAAATCACTCTGGGAGCTTAGAAGTAGATTCCTAATAATGATTTTAGAACACTCACTATACTTCTCCTCGTTAGTATAGTGGTGAGTATCCCCGCCTGTCACGCGGGAGACCGGGGTTCGATTCCCCGACGGGGAGGGTATAGAGCTTTTTCTCCCCTGCCCCTCCTTCCAAGTGGTTGCCTATGTTCTCCCTTTGCTGAAACAAAAACTATTCTTTTATTTTTTATTATTTTTATTTTTTTTATTAATTTTTATACATATCTCCCCATTGCCCCCCTCCCTCCCAGGCCTACCCCGACCCCCCAGTGTCTGTGATCATTGGTTATGTTTATAAGCATGCATACAAGTCCTTTGATTGATCACTTATTTACCTCACCTAACTTTAATCTTTCTGCTATAATTTCACAGTCTGTTTGATGCTTTATGATTTTTGTCCTCCTGAGAATTATCAGTCTACTCCCTTTCTGTGCTCCTGATTCTATTATATTCACCAGTTTATTCTGTTGATCAGATTTTTAATTCACTTAATTTTTACATTCACTTCTTGACAGATGTGTATTTGTTGTTCATAATTTATTGTCTTTTACCTTTTTCTTCTTCCTCTTCTAAAAGAGTACCTTTCAGCATTTCATATAATACTGGTTTGGAGTTGATGAACTCCTTTAGCTTTTTCTTCTCTGTGAAGGTCTTTATCTGCCCTTCAATTCTGAATGATAGCTTTGCTGGATAGATTATTCTTGGTTGTAGGTTCTTGTTGTTCATCACGTTGAATATTTCTTGCCACTCCCGTCTGGCCTGCATCGTTTCTGTTGAGAAATCAGCTGACAGTCGTATGGGTGCTCCCTTGTAGGTAATAAATTGTTTTTCTCTTGCTGCTTTTAATATTCTCTTTCTCTTTTGCTCTTGGCATTTTAATTATGATGTGTCTTGGTGTAGTCCTCTTTGGGTTCCTTTTCTTTGGGGTTCTGTGTGCTTCCTCGACTTGTAAGTCTATTTCTTTTACCAGATGTGGGAAGTTTTCAGTCATTATTTCTTTAAACAGGTTTTCAGTATCTTGCTCTCTCTCTTCTTCTGGCACCCCCACAATTCTGATGTTGGTACGCTTGAAGCTGTCCCAGAGGCTCCTTACATTATCTTCACATTTTTGGATTCTTTTCTCTTCTTGCTTTTCCAGTTGAATGTTTTCTGCTTCTTTATATTTCAAATTTTTGCCTTTCTCTAGTCTGCTGTTAGTACTCTGCATAATAGTTTTTATTTCAGTCAGTGTATTTATCATCTCCTCTTGGGTCTCACTAAATTTATCCATCTTTTCTAGCATATTCTTGAAAAACCTTATAAGCGTGGTTTTGAACTCTATATCCAGTCGTTTTTTTTCCTCCATTTCTTTTGCTTGTAATCCCTTCCCTTGTCTCGGCATTTTCACTGTGCCGGGGAAACTTCTATGCTGGATTCAGCCGCAGAAGCCTCTGCTGAGCTTGGGAGGGTGGAGTCTCAGGGCTTAAGGGACCGCCTTGCCTTCCAGTCGGCCCCGCCCTCCACGGCCCCTGAGTCTCACCTGACTGGGTAATGGCTGGAGTGGTCCTTGTGCGCTCGCGCACCCGCAGCTCCTCTAACCGCTGCCTTTCCATCTCCCCTGCGAACCAGGACCACACGAGTCTAGGTCCCCAGGGTTTCGCCCAAAACAGGGGCCCAGTGGACTCAGAAGTGGCACAGATCGGAGGGTCTGTCTCCCGCCCACTCGCGAAAGCCAGCGGCACAATCAGCAATCCGTCCTCCGCGTGGTGCCGTGCGCGACCAGACCTCCGATCCTTTGCAACTCCCCTAAATTTCCGTGCACCTCTCCCTTTTCACAGTCCAAACTCCCCCGTATGAGTTTCGGCTGGATCTGGGGTTTAGTGTCGTAAAATAAGGGGTTCAATGCCGTTGGGAGTCTCCGTTTCCCTCCCGCCAGAGAAAGCCAGCCAGGTACTCCGGCACCCGCTCTCTCCACGTGCGCGTCTCAGTACCTCGGCTTTTTGCAGCTCCTCTGGGTGTCCGTGAGCCCCTCTCTTTCCTTCTAGTTGTAGAACTTCCACTCAGCCAGCTTTCCTGTGGTTCTGGATGATGTCCGTTCTGTCTTTTAGTTGTAGTTTTGAAATTGTTGTGCGAGGCAGCAGTATAGGTGTTTACCTATGCCGCCATCTTGGATTTCCTCCCAAAAACTATTCTTGCAGAACGCTAGGTTTTCTGCAGAATTCGTCTCGCCTGAGAATTTCGTGGATAATGGCAACAGATCTGGTGAGTGCGGTTTGACTCTGGTTCTGCGGGAAATGCGTTGGATCATTACTACTGCAATCATGTTTTTACCTGATCTGCCGGCAGGTGTACCTTCTCCGGTCCTCTTCCTTTCCCGCTGCCCTAGACCTGCCCTCTCCTGCCCACGGGAGGCGAACCCCAAGGTCCCAGCTCTGCCTTCAGTCCCAAACTCTAAATTCCCACGGTTCCTTTTTGTTCATCTTGCGCACCGATGTGCAGCGGTGGTAGCCTAGTCCCCACCGTGACAATCCAAAGGCGCATCAACTGGTGAACCGGCCTCCCTACAACGCCTTTCTTTCTGTTCCAGGCAGTACCGAGACCTGAGCGCAGGTCTGAGGGAAATCTGCTTTTATCACCGACGAACAGGCTGCTTTTGCATTCAACTTCCCTGGGCTTCGGCTTTTGGTCTGCAATGTGACGGGGCCAACTCTAGAGACCTTTGGCGGCATTGAATTCTCCACAGTAATCCCTGCACTGGCACCTGGCACATAGTATATGCTCATTTAAAAAAAATATGCTATTTCCCCGGATATAATAGTAATGTATAGCCTTTGTAGAAAATATGGAGATAAACAGAAAGAAAAGCCAGCCATCTTTTTATTATCCAGGAAATTCTTATTAACATTTTTTGAGGATTTATTTTTCTATTTTTATTTTTCCCAATTTTTAAATTAATGTATTACATATATACATATCTTCCCATTGCCCCCCTCCCATGCATACCCTAACCCCCTAGTGTCTTATGTTCATTGGTTATGCTTATATGCATGCATGCAAGTCCTTTGGTTGATCTCTTATTTACCCCACCTCTCCCTAACCTTTCCGCTGTAATTTGACAGTCTCTTTGATGCTTTACTGCCTCTGTATCTATCTTTTTGTTCATCAGTTTATAATGTTCTTTATTATCCACAAATGAGTGAGATCATGTGGTGTTTCTCCTTCATTGACTGGCTTATTTCACTTAGCATAATGCTCTCCAGTTCCATCCAGGTTGCTGCAAATGGTAAGAATTCCTTCTTTTTTATTGTAGCATAGAATTCCATTGTGTAGATGTACCATAGTTTTCTGATCCACTCATCTGCTGACGGGCACCTAGGCTGTTTCCAAATTGTAGCTATTGTAAATTCTTATTAATATTTTGCTGTATGTTTACCTCTGGCGTTTTGAAATTAGAAATTGGAATAATACTGTGCATATTTTTTAACCCACTTGAGTGTTTGCTTTAAAATGAAAATATTTCTATATTTATTAAATATTAGTCTAAAACATTATTTAAATGACTTCATAATTTCTTTAACAATTCTCCTACTTTTGAACAGTTATGCAGTTTCCAGCATTTTCCTATCTCCTCTGGGGTGCCAGCTTTTGAAATTTCTGCTGGCAGGCAGCTTTTGGCCTTCTGGCTATTATTTCCCCCCGACCCCTGTAGTCTGCTCAAACTGTACCCAGTTCAAGGATCAGCCACACACGTGAGAGGAAATGCTTATGCAGGCCCGGCTTTTCCCGACGAGGCGCTCATTTCACTGGGCGTCGCAGGAAGCGCTAGACCGCAGGGCGGCGCAGGACAGAGAAGGAGGCTCTGCATGGAGCCCTCGAGGGGCCTGGGATTCGGGTGACAGACAGACGGTGCTCCCGTGCCCAGTGCGGCGAAGACTCGGTGTGGCAAGTGCCTAGATATGCCCGGGGAAGATGATGGGACTCACGAACCCTGTGGCCTTGAAATGGCCCAGGGTCAAAGGCAGAAGCTTCTTTCCTCTGGCGGGGTGGTGGGGGAAGGTGGAGGGGCACTGACCCGGAGCCCGGGTTGATGATGTTGGAAAAGGGATCTTTGCCCTCCGAGATTTGGGTTCGATGTAACCTTGTGAAAGTCATTCAACCACAGGCATCTAAAAAGTGTGTTCTGCCTGGGTCCTAACACGCCAGCAGGAACCTTTCAGAACCGCTGGGAGGAAGATGCCAGGTTCCCTTACTTAGGTTTTGTATTTTGCAGGATATAGTTGGTATTTTAAATTTTCACAATAAGATTATTATGAATTAGTACTCGCACATATACACATGAATTAGTAAATTGTCTAGATCAGCAAAAAAGTTTGTGGACGTACTTCTCTGAGCAGAACTAGTGAACTCCAGAGCACAGGGAGCACTCACCTTGGCTCCCCAAAGATCCCTGGTCCATCCTTCTCTACGCCCCCTTCCTGAGCCTCCGGATCCCAGAGGGGAGCACCTGCTGGGTTCCCGTGCAACTGCGCGTCAGGCGCCGGGTCCTCAATTCCCAGTCCTCAATACACACGTATTTGGAGAGCTGGTGCTAGGACTTTGTTGTCGTTAACTGACTTGCCAGCAAAAGCCGTTAGTACCTGTCTCTGTGGCGCAATCGGTTAGCGCGTTCGGCTGTTAACCGAAAGGTTGGTGGTTCGAGCCCACCCAGGGACGTAGGTGTCTGTTTTGAACCTGGATCGTGCGTCTTGACGCCTGCTGACCTCTTTTGGATGAGGCTCCCCAGCACCCCGGGCACCCCCGGCCCGGGGGCGATGCCGGCACTTACGTGGGGCTGTCGTTAGGAATAAAACCGTTGGCTGCTGGACGGAGGTTCTACTAAATTTACACGGGACTGGCTTAAGTCCCAATAACCCAAAGGGGAGTCGCTCCCCAAGTCTGCGCTCGCCTTACCGCGACTGGTATCCTGACTCTTGGGAACCTGGGTCTGCAGCCACACCCGGAGTCACGGCGGAGTAGGCGCCTCCCTTCCAGCCCCGCGGCCCCTCCCTCCCTGTCACTCCCTTTCCCCAGTGCGCGGTACTGAGGCTTCTAAACGCCAACCCGTTCGGCTCAAAGTCCCCAGGGCCGTCGGCAGCGCTGGCTCCTCACCATCTGAACCTGGATCCCTCCTCGCCCTCACTTTTACTCTCTGGCTTTGAATCTTTGCTCTCTTTGCTCTTGGATCAGTCTTTCTCCTCTTTGCCGGGCAAATTCCCACTCGTCCTTCACTCCTCCCCGCACTCCACACACACCCAGCAAGGGACGCCTCCTCCCTCACCTCCTTCTTTACTAGTAGTTCTCACTAGAATGACTCTGTGTTGTTGCTCCTGGTGTCCAGTACAGGTACCAAACAGGCGGAGGTGAATTTGGCTGTGGACTGCCTCCTGCCCGTCTAGTATTAACACTACGCTCAGTCTTGGCGTGCAGCTCACCACAAGCACAATGTGGCTGGCCTAACCTCTGCTCAGGCCTCTGCCTCTTTCCACCTGTGCCTCTCCTACCTGCCTCAGGCTCTGAACTACCTCTGTCCTCCTTCGTCCTCCCCTCCCTACACGTGTAAAAGCCCCGGTGCCCACTTGTCGGACAGGACGTGGCGAATCAGCCAGGTGAGTGGTTGGTTCATAGGAGCTGTGGCCAGACGGCTGTGATGGAGAGGGGTGTCTATCAACCCCGCCCAACGGGAGGAGAAAAGGATCAGCAAGGTCTCTCAGAGCATCAAGCAAGGTCTTATAAAATGATTTGCCCAACAGCTGTCCTGTGGAGCGCTCGGAAGCTTTCTTCCCTCAGCGGCTGCTCCACCCTCCCAGCCCCTCGTGGGCCACGTTGAGGGATTCAAAGTGTTAGGGGTTATGATCTGATAGACACCTGAATTAATCTGAGAGATAATCATATTAGTCTGAAATTCTGAAGTACATATGTGTATAGGGTTAAGTTTTTTTTTATTTTCTATGTTTCCTTTCTCAGACTGATATACCTGCACAGTCCCTCTGATTCCAGGCAAAGTGATTGGGGAGGTGATTCTGCTGCGGACAAGGTACACTGTGCCCAGTGCACAAGCAGAACCCTTAGGCATGACATGGCCAGGCTGACCCCACCAGGAGCCAAGTCCTCATCTCATCACCTGACAACCAAGAACAATGGTTGAATTCTGCTAATCCCAGGACTGCATGTCACTGCATACGTTCCCAGCCTCGCCTCAGCCCATTTTTCCTGTGTAATCCTGTCCCCTCACCTTGTGGAAAGGCAGGTTTTGGATGCTTGTCAGCGCCCTGTCTTCGTGGTTGGCTGGCCCTCTTAATAAATGCCTTCTATGATTCAACCCTGCTTTCCCGAATGGACACAGCAACAGGCAGCCCAAGGGTTGCCGGCAACAAAAGAGCAAACAGTTGAATTCAGTGGGTTTAACTAACATTTATCTAATGAGCCACACGAGCTAGACCTGAATTAGTGAAGCAGGAACCCTGGTTCACAGTCCTGTCCCTTCTCTCTCATGCCCACTCTCCTGGCCCAGGCTTCCTGGGGAGCTGTGGCTGTCTTTCTTGTCGCCCTTTCTCAGCACAGACATCTGTTCACAGAGCTTCGTCAAGAACAGCAGTGCCACTCTCCTTTCCAGGGGCCGAGGGTGGGCTGTGCGCTTCTTTCCCACCCATCCACCCACAGCTCTCTTGCCAGGACCATGACAGGCATGGCCATCCCAATTCTTATAAGGGGCTCCTGACACCTCCATTTTCTATGGCCCCTGTTTCCTAGGAAGATGGTCTGGTGGGGTGTTCTCTAGTGCCGGGGCTAATCAGCAGCCCCTGAACGACAGATGAACAGATTACTCAGATAGTTTGACTGTGCAAGAGAGGGCTAAGGGGCCGTTGGCTTTAGTGGCCAGGCAGCCTCTATTGCCTGCCTGGTTAGGCCTTTATTGGAATTCTTATCTTTAGGTACAATCCGTAAGGTGGGTAATCTTGGGAGGACACATGTGTACATTGTCTTCTAGGCAAGGACATCCAGGGATTAAGTATAGGATTCTAGTAAATGGCCCAGGGGTCTGCACATACACAGACTTGTTTGGAAAGGTCCAGGAATAATCAGGGGTGCTGCCTTCAACATACCCCTAAGCATCCCCTGTGAATCCACATCCATTTGCAGCTAGAGTTCAGGATCTATAGAAGGGGCCAATAGGAATTTAGAAGGCCTGGGGGCCAGGTGGAAAACTTTCCTCTTGTGGAGAAGCTCCCTGAAAACTCGGTCCTGTCAGCTTATTATTCACTTGAATACGCATTTGCCATTCAGGAATGCATACAGGCATATCAAAGGTAAAGTTTGGTAAATAGTGAAAGAAGTATCAGGTTAGGGAATTGCCTTGAGCCATTTGGCCAACAGCAGAGCAAAATTATTCTGATTTTCAGCCCTGCTGAATATTACATTAATATGCTAACTACTGTTGGTTTTAGCCTCCGGCACTCCCCTAAGTCAGAATTCCAATAAAACAGAGTTGGGGAAAGGCCCCTTACCCCAGGCTGATGTGTGGAGTTCCTGCCCCTTCCAGGGGGGTGTAGGGACAATAGAGCTGTGAACACAGAGAGGCTCAGAGGTTCTGCTTTTTTCCTTAAAAATTTAAATTCGTTATTGTTGAAAGCATTTCATATGTCTCTTTTCCCCCCATTGACCTCTCCCCATCCACTCCTGGCCCCCAGCACATGCCCTTCCCCCTACCAACTGGGTCCATTGGCTATGCTTATATTCATGCACACAAGTCTTTTGTTTGTTCGCCCCTCTCTCCCTCCCACTCCCTGCCTTCCTTCTGAGGCTTGAAGGTCAGAGGTTCTGTGTTTATCGCCCCTGCTTGTCCTGGAGGCTCTTGATCCAAGTGACGGTGTCATTTGTCCTGTTCCTCAATAAGCTTTGAAGGCCTCTCCGCACGGAGCAATACAGCCCTGTGTCCACAGCAAACAGGAGCCCTGGCAGCAGGCAGAGCAGGACAAGGCGCCCTGGGGAGACCTGGGAGATGGCCAGCGCTGTGGGCAGAGGGCAGAGAAATGGCCATTGTTAAGGCATAAATTTGGAATCAAGAGCAAGGTCATTAGGGGAGGGCCATGCTGACACCTACCTTTGCTCCTCCCACTGGCATCTGCCAGGCTGGGCTGAGCCAGGCCACCACTGGGAGGGCCAAGCACATTAAGATGTTGGGTTTGGTGTGGATTTTGAAAGTTGTCAAAGTTTAAGTTGGTGTGAGAACATTATTTCTTAACTAGAGGCCTGGTACATGAAATTCATGCAAGGGGGGGTGTGTTCCTCAGTCCGGCCTGCACCCTCTCCAATATGGGACCCCTCAAGGGATGTCCAATTGCCTGTTTAGGCCCAATCCTAGGCAGTCAGACATCTCTCTCACAATCCAGGACTGCTGGCTCGCAAATGCTCACTTGCCTGACTTCCTGATTGCCCCTAACCACTTCTGCCTGCCAGCCTGATCACCTCCTAATCACTCCCCTGCCAGCCTAATTGATGCTTAACTGTTTCCCTGTCAGCCTAATCACCCCCTAACTGTCCTCCCCTGCAGGTCTGGTCACCTCTAACTGCTCTCCCCTGCAGGCTTGAGTCCCCCCCCCCCCCAATTGCCCTCCCTTGCAGGCCCGATCACTCCCAACTTCCCTCTTCTGCCAGCCTGGTCACCCCTGAATGCTCTCTCCTGCAGGCTTGATTGCACACAACTGTTCTCCCTTGCAGGCCTGGTCCCTCCCAACTGTCCTCCTTTGCTGGCCATCTTGTGGTGGCCATCTTGTGTCCACATGGGGGCAACCATCTTGTGTTGGAGCGATGGTCAATTTGTATATTACTTTCATTAGATAGGATAGAGGCCTGGTGCACAGGTGGGGGGCAGCTGGTTTGCCCTGAAAGGTGTCCCGGATCAGGGTGGAGATTCCCTTGGGGTGTGGGGCAGCCTGGGCGAGGGTCCTGTGGTGGTTTGCAGGCTGGCCACACCCCCAGTGACCCAAGCTGAGGCCCTGGTATCTGGGATTTATTTATCTCTATAATTGAAACTTTGTAGCCCCGAGTGGAGGCCTAGGCTGGCCAGGGTGTGCAGGAAAGCTTTGCTTCCTCTCTTACTGGGGAAACCCAAGCTTCCTGCTCACTCTGTAGCCCAGCCATCCTGGTTGGGTTAATTTGCATACTTGCTCCTGATTGGCTTGTGGGTGTGGCTTGTGGGTGCAGCAGAGTAGTGGTTAATTTGCATACTACTCTTTTATTAGATAGGATTTCAGTGTCTCAAAATTACACTCATTGCTCTCCCCTAAATTGCTTGTTGTCCCTAAAGGAAATCTGACAAACAGCGAGCCATTGATATTTGTTCCTTATTGGCAGGAATTAATCCAAAGGGAGTGAGGTGGGCGTGGACTCTCACCCCTGAGCTCCTGATGACAAGCTTTAGACTTACTCCTTGCTGCTGTCTACAGACTGGAAACATAATACTGGATTTAAAATACGGATGTTTTATATATACATATGTGTGTGTGTGTGTGTGTGTGTATGCTATAGTATATAAAATATCAGAAAGGAAGGGAGAGGGAGAGAAATAGAAATATCAGTGATGAGAGAGAATCATTGATCGCTGCCTCCTGCATGATTGAGGATCGAGCTCACAAAAGGGCATGTGCGCCAAGCAGGAATCAGCTATGATCTCTTCATTCATAGGTCCACCGTGACCAGGCTATACTTGATTTTTTTATTTCAATGTTTAACTCTTAATTTTGATTTAATTTCAAACTGATAAAATGTTACCAGAGTTATATAGAGAATTCTCACCTATTCTTTCCCTGCATTTGCTAAGTGCTGGCGTTCTGGCCCAGCTGCTTCATTATTTTTGTCTTTTCTTTCCCTCACCAGTTGAGAGTGTTTTTTACTTTAAATTTAAACGCAATGAGATTATTTTCATACAAATGATGGCTTTGCTGTGTTAAAGTCGCATTAGGTGTGGGTCTATCTCTGCTTTGCTATGGGTCTGGGTCTGGTTCCAGGTGGACGTTTTGTGACCAGGAGCCCAGGAGCACTGAGTGTGTGTGTGTGTGTGTGTGTGTGTATGTGTGTGAGAATGTGTGAGTGTGTGTGTGTGATTGTATGTGAATGTGTGAGTCTGTGTGTGTGTGATTGTGTGTATGTGAATGTGTGAGTGTGAGAGAGAGTGTGTGTGTGTGTGTGTGTGTGTGTGTGTCTGACGGCAGGGGGGGCACTCTGATCCGTCATGGGCCAAGCCAATCAGAAGATACGGGTGCGTGAACAACTCTCATACCTGATCACGTGGCTGCATTAGCGTCTTGGATCTTGGCTGTGACCTGAGGACAGGTGATCCGCCCCTCACCCCAGCTCCTCCTGTGGAGTCAGCGCGGCCTAGCTCATCCGCTGCTGGGTGCATGGCCATCAGGGGGCGCTGGTGCCGAGGCCCTCAGCACAGCATCCTGCCCACGGCCGGCGTCCCACACCCGTCAGTTGTCTTAGTTACAGAAATTGGGGTTCAGAGAGACTCAATGGCTGAGGCGGCGCCTGCAGCCCTCACCTTCTACCAGGACGACCAGCGCCTCGGAGGACACGTTCAGCTTCCCGATGAGGCCCCTGCAGAAGTAGGAGCCGTTGTGCGCGCCCGACGCCCTGGGGATGCGGAAGGCCGAGTTCCGGTAGGAGAACCTGCGGCCCCGGCCATTCTGGAAGTACTGGACGTTGCGCACAGGGACGTTCTTCCAGCTGTGGCACCGCAGCACCAGGGGGTCCCCCTCCCGCAGCTTCCACCGCGGGGCCTGCAGCAGCAGCCAGGCTGAAAGACAGGCCGCAGGACGGAGGCCTCAGCGCCCAGCGCGGGTGGGGGGACACGCGCCCCAGATCCCGCAGGTGGGAAGCAGACGGAGCCCGTCGCACCGCCCGCTTTGGGAAGAACAGCGGCGGGGCCTGCGTGAGGAGGAGCCACCGAGGCCTCTGCCTAACGCGGGAGACCGAACCAGCACCGAGGCTCGGCGAGGGGGCTGCCTGGGCTTGCGATGGCCAGTGACAGGGAGCCGCACTGCCAGATCACCCAGTCAACAGGCGGAAAGGGGAGCTGGCCTCCAAAGGGAAGGGAGGCTGCAGCAAGATCGGGACTCGTGCAGCTTCAGGGCAAGGCCATGGGCGGCCAGAGCGGCAGCAGTACCAGGAAGGACTAAGGTGCAGGAGGAGAGACCAGCCGTGCGGAGGCAACTGGGCGTTTCTGAGGGGGCCACCAGGCCTCTGAGCCGAGCCTCCAGGAGAGAAGCTCCTGGGCAGCAAACACCGTTCTCAGCTGCCTCGCCCAGTCACCAGGCTCCAGGCCAGAGAACGCCGCCTGGCCAGAGGCAGGCTGGCCCCTAAAGAGGAATTGCAGACAATCTTTAAAATGACAGGAGGGCCGTGGCTGAGCGGCCCTATGAACCAGGAGGTCCCGGTGCAATTCCCGGTCAGGGCACTTGTCCAGGGTGGGGTGGAGGCGGGGGTAGGTAGGAGGCAGCCCAGCAAGGATTCTTTCTCATCATTGATGTGTCTCTGTCTCTCCCTCTCCCTTCTTCTCTCTGAAATCAGTGCAAATACATTTAAAATGATACAAGAAACATTCATGAGACAACGTTAGGTTAAAAAGACAGAATACAAAAAGGACAGAACCACAGAAAACAGGAAGGAAGCCCGCGCACTTTGTTTTTAGGTATCAACCGTTTCTCCTTTCACTTTCACACATTTATGAAAACCCAATGGCTTCTGTGAGCAGAACAAAACAATAAAACTCATTGTAATTTAAAGAATAGGTGACCTTATGCTCAAGAAAATTGGCAGAACATAAAATTCTCTACCTGGAATATTTGCAAACAGAAGGTAACCTTCATTATTTATCAATAAATATCACTTATCAGAAGAGGCCACATCCTGTATACCCACTTACTGCGTGAGCAGAGATGGATTGTTAGTAACATGACGTGGTGGCTGTAAGATGATGTGCATGTGCATGTGGCCTGGTGACTTTTGGGAGACACACTTGTTCCTGTCTGTCCTGTCCTGGACTCATGTGTTCATCTGACAAACATTTTATCAAGTATGTACCGTGATGTGCAAACTGGGGACCCCCAGATGACTAGGACCCGTGATCCTAGCCCCGAAGAACCCGTAGTTCAGACACAGAAATACCCTAGCAGAGAGTGGTGAGTGCTGCACAGTCATGAGCCTGCGGGGCTGTGTACCTGAGCCGAGGGGTACGCAGAGGGAAGGGAAGCAGAGGAAAGCCTTCCGAGGAGAGGAGTGAGATGGTCTCCAAGGGAGAGCAGGACCCACCTGGAGAGGGTAGTGGTCAGGGTCGCAGTTTAACACAGTCCTCACTGGCTGGCCTTCTGAAGCCAGTCTCTAGACAAACGGACAACTCTTAGACTTGACTTTTCTATTGCTTCCTGTTGGCAAATCCCCATTTTATTTGGTTTCAGGTGACACTCTGCTCTGAGCTAGCTAATAACTCCTCCCGGAACTCTGGGCGTGAGGTGTTAGCTCCGGAACAGGCAGCGGCAGGAGAGCCACTGCAACCAACTTGGGCTCAGCTGCTTGGACTCTGTGGCAGGTCCGCTCACATGGGCTCTCTCTGTGGGCTTGCTCTGCCATGCCCACTGTCCACATGGGCAACCTTGCTGGGGACTCGGCAGGTATAGGCCTTCGGTGCAATTCCAAGGGCACAGGAGAGTCCCCGCTTTAGTGCGCCCTTACCTGCCTCACTGCACCCCCGCCTGCCTCTGGTGCCTGAGTCCCACCAACCACACACTTTCACTCCACAATCGCTGTGCAGGGCGCACAAAGATATGTGTGTCAGGGGGATATTTATGCTGGGAGCCCAAGTGTGGTGCTGATGGGAGAGAGAGACGACGTTCGGCCATTAGGGGTGGTATGGGGGCATCTTAGGGTTTTGTGGGCCTGAGAGTGAGAAAGAGATGGAGGTCCTGAGAACAAACCCATTACCATGCAATAAGCACTATTGTGTGTTCTCTGCGGGTGTGGCTCCTGGCCCAGGGCAGCAGTCCTGTGCTCTACTTGTGAGTTGTGACACCTGGCCCACGAGGGGTAGGACCCAACGCTAATGCACCTTACAGGGATCATGGGTCATCTCATCTAAATTCTAACCCCTCAAACATTACCTGGCTCTGCCCCAGCCTTTCCAGCCTCTTTTGTCACCCTTTACTGGCGACTCCCCTCGCCCCCATCACCCACTCACCAGCACAGACTTGGAGCTGCACCGGGTTGCTGAGGTTGGAGAGGCTGGTCTGGCACGTGTACTCCCCACTGTCATTCACACTGGTGGAGGCGATGAAGTGGCTGGAGGTCTGGCTTGGTAGGAGGTGGCCATTGTGCCACCACCGTGTGGAACTCTGCCCCTCGGCCTGGGCCCCCTGGCACTTGAGAGTCACATTGTCTCTCTCGAGCAGCCTATCCCATTCCAGATGCAGGGACACCACAGCCTTCTGGAGATCTTCTGAGGAGACAGGAGAACATGGGTGAGGCAGTGGCAGGGGTGTGTGTGTGTGTACCTGCCCTACATCCCCGGACCTGCCCTGCCAAACCACTGTTGGCAGCTCCGCCTTGGTCTGGGACTCAGCCTTAAAGCATCTTGGCTTGGATGCACTTGGCCCCACTTTTGGCCTCCTTATGTTGAGGAAAACTGGTTAAAGGAGTGTAGGGCCAGGCCCCACCAAGTTGGGGCAGTTGTCCCTGCTGGCCCTACACTCCTGCGTGGTTACTGCGTCCTTAAGGGCCTCACTGGATCAGTCAGACACATGGAAGCGGACTCACCAGCTCTGGTGGCGGTTGATGCTGCAGAGAAAAGAGTGAAACAAAAATTGAGCACAGAGGGAGTGGTGGCTGCAGGGGGCTGAGCTTTGGCGCCCCTGCCCACCTTGCCCCTGGGCCCACGACGCCGGAACCAGGATACAGAGAGTGGCCAGCTGTCCCGCTGCCTACACTCTGGCCTCCGATGTCTGTGACTCCTGCCCTGCCCCCATGGTCTACCCAAATCACTGTTTTCAAAACATCCCGTTACTCCTCAGTCCCCATTCAAACTCCCTAATTAATGATACGGATTGGATTTCCCTGAACGAAGCCTAGAAACAACCTCAACCTAAGCCCCCTAGAAAGAATAGAGATGCAAAGTCTTAGAGAGGAACCCTAGGATGTCCCACAGAAGAAACAGACCTTAGGGATCATGTGTGGTCCAGACTCTTCAACTTGCTGATAGGGAAATGGAGGATGGAGGCGTTGCAGTCTCTTTCACCTCCTGACAGGGCCCAGCTCAGAGCTAGCCTCTCTGTCCCTAGCCTCCCAGCAGGTTGTCCTATGAGCTAAGTCTAGGGCTGGCTGCCTGTTGATGTGAGAAGGGTCCCATCCCGGGCCTATCCCAGGCCTCCTGAGTGTCTCCCTCAGTGGCAAGCTGACTTACCCAGGAGCAGCAGGAGCTCGGGCAGCAGGAGCTGCCACATGCTGGCGTGAGAGTGAGCGAGTGCCCAGCGTGGAGCTGACAGTGATCTAGCTGTCTTGAGAGAGGAAGTCAGCAGCCTCTTCCTGCACCCCATCATTACTCAGTAGTTTCCTTTTTCTGGGGGCATTATTGACTCCTGATCAAAACTTGGACAAGGGAGCCCAGGGTGGAGGCTGGGGGCAGAGCCTGGGGGAAGCTGAGGTTGGCATGTCCCTTTGCCCCATGTAGGTCTGTGCTGAGACCAGGTGACATCCTCAGGAATCTGTGCTGAGACTGGGGCATCCTCAGAAGTCTCAGGGCATTTGCCCCACCCAGCAGGCCTGGGGCCACCCAGCGCCAAGAAGGGGAGAGCTGGACCCTGGGGACAAGACTGGGATGAGGGAGGGTATGTCCTGAGGGTCTCTGTCTCCATCTCAGACCTTCTCCCTCCTATCTGCTGCCTATGCACAGAGAGCAGGCATTTCAATGTTCAGACCTACAAGTGTCCCTCACCCCATATTAATTCCATTGACATTTTCTTTCAAATTTAAAATGCCCATGCCCTGGGGTTGTGACCCACAGGGGCTCCTAACTTTCTGTGTGAATTTGATCACAGGTTCCCATGGTCTGTGAAAAGAACCCCTGGCCATGGGGGTGAAACGGGCATGGAGTTATTTTAGTAGCCCAGAAAAGAGTTAGGGGTTGTCTGTCAGGGAAGTGGGCCTGCACTGGAGACGTGGAAGCAGGTCAAGTGGGCAGGATGTGGATGAGCAATGGGCCAGGAGGGGTGGAGGAGGGGTCTGGGCGATGCTCAACTTGGATGTGGGTGATCAGAAGGATGGTGTTCATTTCATGGACTTGGAAATAGGGAGGAGGAGCAGGCTGGGATGGGGGAGAGTAATAGGGTGCAGATGGTTGTGGTGATTTCAGGCGAGAGGTCAGGGTAACCACGGATGAGAATCTAACTAGAGAGTATGGGAAAAGGGGAACCAGGAGAGGACAGGGACAATGGGAGGACCAGGACAGAGACTTGCCCCTGGAAGCATGCACCAGTGGAGAGATGCTGACAGAGCAGATCGGGAGGAGGGGCTATGAGGAAAACAAACCGGGAGCCCAGAGGCCCCTCTTCAGGGAGGGAGAAGTCACAGTGCAAAAGGCTGCAGCAAAGCCCAGCATGGCCCTGGTGAGACACTTAGGATATCTGCTGATCAATTTCAGGGGCTGGGGTTGGTTGAAGACCGAGTAGAAACAAGAGTGTTTTAGTGAACTATTAGTTCTTTTAAGCATCTCTGTTACCAGGAACCCCCACTTCTTACCAGCATCTCATTCTCCCTGGGGGAGCCCCGACCTTGAGAAGTCTTAATAGAAAGTGGTGATTGCAGAAACCCAAGGGCTGCATGCCCATATTCCCACCTCGAGCTAGAGTGATGGGCTAAACTGTTTTCCCAAGTTCATACTTTGAAGTCCTCACTCTCAGAACCTCAGAGTGTGACTGTATTTGAAGGTGGGGTCTTTCAGGGGTAAGTTAAAACGAGGACATTAAGGTGGACCCTCATCCGATAAGACTGGTACCATAGGGAGACAGTAGGACAGATATGCCCAGGGCCAACATGTGAGGGGACGGATAAGACAACAGTCTCTACACTAGGTGGGAGGCCTCAGGGGAAACCAGCCCCAGCCCTGACAATAGCTGACTGAGGCTTCCAACCTCCAGAACTGTGGGAAAATAAAGGTCTGTTGTCTCAGCTCCCTCAACTGTGATGCTTTGTTGCGGTGGCCAAAGGGCAGCCATATGACCCACGCTTGACCATGTCTCTGCTGGGATGGCGGTCTCAGTGGTCACAGCAGTCGGGTTGGTGGCCTGCATCCAGTTCCCACCCAGTCAATCCCTTTTCTTCCTAATATGTCAGATTCTGAAACCGCTTCTACCATCAGAGCCTGGGGGACACTCGGGGAAGCTCCTAGAAGGAGATTTTATTTTGTTTTACGGGAGAGGCTTGGGCTTGTCCACAGGTCACTGTGACCACTGCACTGCCGGTTATGGTGGCCCACCCAGCTTCCAGGGTTGGAGACAAATCTCAGCTCTCTCTTTAAAAAAAAAAAAAAGTATTTTTACTGATATCAGAGAGGAAGGGAGAGGGAGAGGCAGAAACATCAATGATGAGAGAGTCATTGATTGGCTGCCTTCTGCAAGGCCCACGCTGGGGATGGAGCCTGCAAGAACTGGAATTGAACTGTGACCTAGTTTATAGGTCAACACTAAACCACCGAGCAACATCAGCCGGGCAAGAATTTTTTTTTTTAATTAAATCTTTATTATTCAGATTATTACATTTGTTTTTCTTTTTTCCCCTCCATAGCACCCCTCCACCCAGCTCCCACCCCTCCCTCTGTCCTTAGCTCCCTCCCATTGATCTCACCCATAGGTGTATGATTTTTGTCCAGTCTCTCCCTGTACACCCCTCACCCCTTTCCCCCTGAGAATTATCAGTCCACTCCCTTTCCATGCCCCTGATTCTATTATATTCACCAGTTTATTCTGTTCATCAGATTTTTTTATTCACTTGAATTTTAGATTCACTTGTTGATAGATATGTATTTGTTGTTCATAATTTTTTGGCTTTTACCTTTTTCTTCTTCCTCTTCTAAAAGAGTACCTTTCAGCATTTCATATAATACTGGTTTGGAGTTGATGAACTCTTTTAGCTTTTTCTTATCTGTGAAGCTCTTTATCTGCCCTTCAATTCTGAATGTTAGCTTTGCTGGATAGATTATTCTTGGTTGTAGGTTCTTGCTATTCATCACGTTGAATATTTCTTGCCATTCCCGTCTGGCCTGCATAGTTTCTGTTGAGAAATCAGCTGACAGTCGTATGGGTGCTCCCTTGTAGGTAATGAACTGTTTTTCTCTTGCTGCTTTTAATATTCTCTCTTTGTCTTTTGCTCTTGGCATTTTAATTATGATGTGTTTTGGTGTAGTCCTCTTTGGATTCCTTTTATTTGGGGTTCTGTGTGCTTCCTGGACTTGTAAGTCTATTTCTTTTACCAGATGTGGGAAGTTTTCAGTCATTATTTCTTTAAACAGGTTTTCAGTATCTTGCTCTCTCTCTTCTTCTGGCACCCCCACAATTCTGATGTTGGTACGCTGAAAGCTGTCCCAGAGTCTCCTTACATTATGTTCACATTTTTGGATTCTTTTCTCTTCTTGCTTTTCCAGTTGAATGTTGTCTGCTTCTTTATATTTCAAATTTTTTACTTGATTCTTGCCTTTCTCTAGTCTGCTGTTAGGACTCTGTATAATATTTTTTATTTCAGTCAGTGTATGTTTAATTTCTATTTGGTCCTTTATCATCTTTAGTAGGACCTTTTCCATCTCTAGTTGGCTCTTTTGTATCGCTAGTTGGTCCTTTTTCATCCCCTCTTGGGTCTCACTAAATTTATCGAATTTTTCTAGCATATTCTTGAAAAACCTTACAAGCGTGGTTTTGAACTCTATATCCAGTCGTTTTTTTCCCTCCATTTCTTTTGTTTGTAATCCCTTCCCTTGTCTCGGCATTTTCACTATGCCGGGGAAACTTCTGTGTTGTATTCAGCCTTATGATACCAGATGCAAAACCGAAGAAGCCTCTGTTGAGCTTGGGAGGGGTGGAGTCTCAGGGCTTAAGGGACCGCCTTGCCTTCCAGTCGGCCCCGCCCTCCACAGCCCCTGAGTCTCATGTGACTGGGTAATCCCTGGAGCGGTCCTTGTGCGTGCGTGCACCCGCGTGCCTCTAACCGCTGCCTTTCCGGCTCCCCTGAGCACCAGGACCACACGAGTCTAGGTCCCCAGGGTTTGGCCCGAAACAGGGGCTTAGTGGAGTCAGAAGTGGCACAGTTCGGAGGGTCTGTCTCCCGCCCACTCGCGAAAGCCAGCGGCACAATCAGCAATCTGTCCTGCGCGCAGCACCGTGCGTGTGTGAGACCAGACCTGATCTGCGACTCCCCTAAATTTCCGTGCACTTCTCCCTTTTCACAGTCCAAACTCCCCCCGTATGAGTTTTGCTGGATCTGGGGTTTAGTGTTGTAAAATAAGGGGTTCAATGCCGTTGGGAGTCTCCGTTTCCCTCCCGCCAGAGAAAGCCAGCCAGGTACTCAGGCACCCGCTCTCTCAGCGAGCGCGTCTCAGTACCTCGGCTTTTTGCAGCTCCTCTGGGTCTCCGTGAGCCCCTCTCTTTCCTTCTAGCTGTAGAACTTCCACTCAGCCAGCTTTCCTGTGGTTCTGGATGATGTCCGTTCTGTCTTTTAGTTGTAGTTTTGAAATTGTTGTGCGAGGCACAGTGTAGGTGTTCACCTATGCCGCCATCTTGGATTCCTCCAGCCGGTCAAGAAATTTAAGTCTTTTCACAGACCATGGGAACCTGTGGTCAAACTCACAGCAAAAGTTTTAAGTAAATATTCTACTTGTTCATTTTAATAGCAAAATATTGTAACCTCTGAACTACAAATGCAAAAGATAACAAAATCATTTATTGAAAACGTTTACCGTTGAGCCTGCAGTGAAGAGAGGAGAAGAGCTAGGAAGGGTCCTGAGAGTAAAAAAGGGGGGAGAGGGAGGCTGAGAGGGAGCCTGGAGGCTGACTGGGCTAGAAGATCCAGAAGAATCCAAGGAACCAGCGAGACAAGGGTCCCAAGAGTTCTGGGAGAGACATCAGCCAGGACGGCGGAGACTCAGAAG
The DNA here is from genome assembly GCA_011751065.1 of Lasiurus cinereus. NCBI lineage: Eukaryota > Metazoa > Chordata > Mammalia > Chiroptera > Vespertilionidae > Lasiurus > Lasiurus cinereus. The sequence goes on from JAAGEH010000042.1 coordinate 468,600, forward strand.
GACAGGCACACGGGCGCCCAGGGTCTGGGAGCCCAGGCAGATGGATGTCAGGGAGGTGGCGGAGGGGAAGATGAGAGGAACCCGAAACCAGGAAGAGATGGATGGAGGCAAAAGGGGTGGAACCAGAGGGAACGGAAGTGGCTTGTGCGTGACCTTAAGCCACAGCCGGTTTATTTTTCTGTGGTCATCACACTAACATGCCTGCTGCCATAGATTTCCAGAGACGCGGTGCTGCCCGCGAGCCAGCTCCAAGCCCCCGCCCCGCAGCCCGGCTCCGCCCCGCCCCGTTGCCTCACAGCAGGACGCGAGCAGGCCCCGCCCCGAAACTGGCAGCGGCTTCCGGGCAGACGGCTGGGGCGTGAGGAGGTGGGCGCAGGAGCAAGAGAGCCCGGTTCTGGTTTCGGGTGACCGGCGTCCCCATTTCCGCCCGGAGCCCTCTCCTCACGGAGGGAGGTCCCCGGGCGGCGCGGCGTGGTCCCGCCTCCGCGCCCCGTGGTCCGAGGGCCGGCTCGGGCGCGCCCGCTCGGGCGGCGGCAAATCCCACGGAGAGCCGCGGGGCGCCGGGCTTCTGGGCAGCGCCCCTCTCGGACGGAGAGCCCTGGACGCCCGGGAAGCTCGGTTTCACTCTCAGGCGCCGGACTGGACCAGGAGGGGCCGCACCTCCTCCCGAGCGGGCGCGGAAGCGGGGCTGCGCGGCGGCGGCGCCTCGGGGCGGGGCCCCGGCCGCGCACTTCTCCCTCCCGGGCCACTCCGCCGACGGAGCAGAAACCGTTTTTGTTTCAAAAGGCACCCCAGTCCCGGCCTCAGCCCGCAGGGCGACCGCCCGCAGAGAAGAGGCGTGTCCCTCGGGAGCTCCCTGCACACGTGTTCACGGGGCACACACCTACCGTGTTTTATTTTTAATTTACACATTTTATTACACGACTTTCTGCAACTTTATTTTTGATGATAATCCCCACACACATGGGCACACAAATACACACACATCACCAGCGTGTCCACATTTCTTTAATCGGAGGAAATGCGGCGAGTACCGTTGAGCAGGTGTGGGGGGCAGTGCTCTGCCGCCTGGCTGATGAGCAGGCTGTCCTCCCCGGAGCGGCCTGCCCCGGCTCTCCCTCCTCCTGCGGGTGGACCAAGGTTCTGTCCCGCCGCGTGGCGCCAAGGGCTTGTCCCAGCCCCAGGAGTGACTGGTTTGGTCTAACCCAGAGGTTCTCACATTGGAGCTGCAGGAGACTCGGAGGACACGCGGGAGGCCTCACGCTGTCTTAATAACCGTCATGGACTGGGCAAATTGCAGGGGCTTACAAGGTGGGCTGGAGAAAGGTGTACCATCTGGATCATGCTTACCCAGTTAAGTATCGGTTATAGATAACTTGAATGACTTGGATATTTCAGCCTTTAGTCAAAAGATTGGCTAGGACCGCCGAGACCGGTTTGGCTCTGTGGACTGAAAGGTCCCAGGTTCCATTCCAGTCAAGGGCATGTGTGTTGGTTGCGGGCACATCCTCAGTAGGGGGCGTGCAAGAGGCAGCTGATCGATGTCTCTCTCTCATCGATGTTTCTAGCTCTCTATCCCTCTTTCTTCCTCTCTGTAAAAAGTCAATAAAAAAAAATATATATATATATATAAAGGATTGGCGAAAACCAGATTTAGTAGATGTCACAGGACAAGATACCCTAGGCCACTGCCACCACCATGCAAATAGTAGTAAGATATATGGGAACAATGGATTAAATATTCTGTGCATGCCCTGAATAAAAGCGATTGTTATGCTTGTGTGGCAGGAAGGCTAGAGGCCCAAGTGGTCCCATTCGCACTGGGTTGGAACTCAGACAGTAACGGGGTAGAATATGTGCTTGTCTTGTACCAGGAGGAAACCGCCTGGGGAAACGCTTCCTGTGAGACTCTAGCCTTGTTGTTCCCATCCAGCAGAGGTAAAGAGCAAGGACCCAGAACGATCCGGCCTGTCCTCTGATGTAAACTATACCTCCTGGAACAGTGCTCAGAGTTTATGAGGAATTTATTCTAATGTGTAAATGGCCGAGTATCTTCAGAGACACATTGTGCTGCACTGTCAGTACCCCATGCTGATGTCTGGTGGTATCATGGGGGACCCTGACTTGGGCCTTGCTCAGCAAAATGGAGTGGAACTTGCCCTCTGATACAATTGTCTATCCCTTTCATGTTGGCACATTGTTAAACCTTTTTCAATGGACAGACTAGGAAGAGGAGAGTCTAGGGACTCCTTTGATCCCCATATATGCACAGATCCCATTGGGATTCCAGGAGGAGTGCCAAGGAGTTTAAGGCTGGAAATCAGATTGCTGCAGGGGTTGAGTCTGTCATGTGTTGGTGGCCTACTGTGAACCAGAATGGGGTGGATTAATTGCATTTCTAGAACCAGCAAAGGCTTGTTATCTGTACTCGAGACACAGGGGGATATCTGAAGAGCTAGATGCCAGCAGCAGGATGACCTGGGAGAATAGGTTGTCCTTGGGTATGATTCTGGTAGAAAAAGGAGGAATATGTGTCATGTTGGGGGCCATTGCTGTACATTCATTCCTGACAACACAGCAGATGGGCCGTCACTGAGGCCCTGAGGCATTGGCAGCTTTAGTAATGAGTGAGCAGGATCGAGGGTCCTTTCTCTGATGCACTAGAGCGATGGTGTCCACATTCACCCTTTTAATTAGGAGCTACAGTGATGGGATGTCACATTATTCCATGTATGGGAGGGATGTCTTATCCAAGAGCTAATTAAAACTGTATTGACCAGGGTAGATAAGAGATCAACCGAAGGACTTGTATGCATGCATATAAGCACAACTAATGGACACAAGACACTGAGGGGTGAGGGAGTAGGGTGGGGGAGGGGCTATGGGAAGAGATGTACACATGTAATACATTAATAAAAAAATAGAAAAAAATATTAAATCTGAAAAAAAAGAAACTTCATTTACCAAACAGCAAATTAGTCTTCTCCTAGACACTGCAGAGCATAAAAGTCAATGAGTGTAAACCAAGTTTGAAGAAAAGAGTTTAAATAAAGAAAAGGGGGGAATTGTGAGAATAAATAGATCATCTTTTCTGTCAAAGAACAGTTTAGACAGCTGCCATTTTGGACTGTGTGATTTGGCAGCTGCCATGTTGGCTGCATGGCTTGCAGCTTCCCTGAGGGCCACCATCTTGAAACAGCAAAGGCCAACTCTCCCTTTGAATTAGCCAATCAGCCAATTGGGAAAGACTGTGCGCCTGAGCTCCAATTAAGAGCAAGGGACAGGTCACATTCGTCATGAATTATAGAGCTGAGCAGACCACCTGCTCAGTGTGTGTGCACTTCCAGACCATGTGTGTGCACCCTTCTACATAGAAGATATTTGCCTTGCTGCCTGGCTCCTGAGTATGTTTTGTGTTCTACTAGGACCCTTGAATTGGGGGGTTCATCTTATTTCTAACAGATCTCACTCGTTTTTTTTCTTTCCTTTTTTTGAAATATATTTTTATTGACTTCAGAGAGGAAAGGAGAGGGAGAGAGAGAAACATCAATGATGACAGAGAATCACTGATCGGCTGCTTCCTGTTGGGGATCAAGCCTGCAACCTAGGCATGTGCCCTTGATCGGAATTGAACCTGGGACCCTTCAGTTCACATGCCAACACTCTATCCACTGAGCCAAACCAGCCAGGGCTAACTCCTCTTTTCTACTCTACCTCAAATCCCATCTTCATCACCAGGGTCCTAAAGCCAGATGCAGATGAACAAAGCAAGTCTCTGCTTGCCATTTTCTGAGGTCAGGAGTCACCCAAGCAGAAGAGCAGAGCAGTGCTTAAAGCCAACCCTCCCTTCTCCCTCCCCTTCCTAGCTCCTGAACCTGCCTCACTGTCTTGGTGCTAAAATACATCTTTAGTTTACTTGAAAACTGGGTGTCTCAACCACTTTGTTTCAACAGAGGGCAGTAGAGCCACAGACAGCCTACATTTCTCAGCCCAGAAATGAGTAACACATGTTGTCTATTGCAGCATTATCCCAATGTCAAGGTTGCACAGAGTGTGGCACACCATGCTTCTTGTGTCTGGGAGTGGGGGAGAGTTGTGGAGAGTCAGCCTCACTTAGACTGCAAGCAAGAGTCTAACGGTGTGCAATTTATGGAAGGGGTTGGTTTCTGAAGAATGAGTATGAGTTTGCAAGATAGCTTTGTTCACAAACTATAAAGTGGGTGAAAACAGGGCAAATTTGGGGAAGAGCATTTATATTTAAAGAGATTATTGATATGTAAGTGTTAGTGGTGAAAATGGTACCAGGTGTTAGACCAGTGGAGTCAGACCGAACTTTCGTTCAGCAACCTGGGTACTTTAGTTCTAAGAATTCAGAGCCAAGACTTCAACTATCAGAACTTTCTAGATAGTCACAGAGGCATGAGAAGTTAGCCATTGAAGAAATGGGTTCAGGAAACAAGTTACAGGGGCAAAAGCAGGGTCCATGGAGCTTAGAGAAAGAGGCCAGGAAACCACACCTGGGTGGGAGGAGGGGTGCCCATAGAGAGGGTGTTTGTCTGGAAGTCTCAGGGGAGGATCCCAATACAATATTCATCAGCTTTCCAGGGGTGTCCTTCCAGGGTCCTGGTCTCTACTGATTGGTCAGCGCCAGGGCAGGGGGGTTCATCATCCAATGCCACTGGTCCTGCTACAGCCATGGCTTTATTTGTCTGGTTTTGCTGATTTTTTTGGGCCTGGAGCTGAACCACAACTGAGGCCTGGATGTATTTGCTTCTAGTCAGAACCTCATTGTCCTGGGGGCTTAAGGGTTGACCTCTCGCTCCTTGTTCATTCCTCCTCCAAGGGGTCTAACCGGCAGGACTAACAGCATGCGAGGGGAGGAAAGGTGACCTGGGGGTGAGGTCCTTGCTTTCCCAGTTTTGTCTCTTGCTAGGCACCTGGAGCTTTCCAACCAGGCATCCTTCTATACCGGGTCTGCTCACATCTGTCTACCTGCCTCCCACATTAGACTTTCTATACTGTTCTCATCATCTGCCTCTGGTCCATGTGTCTCTCCATTGTTTCTTTAGCTGTAAAGTTAGGAGGCTTCTGTCTGGAAATGGTGAGCTGTAAACATCCTCATTAGCACCAACTAAGAGTTGAGCCTTGGCTCTGCCAGAGCCCATGCGAGCAGGAGTCAGAGTACGGAGAGGGCTCCTCTAAGTGTCCTCAGCCCCAGTTCTGGCTGAAAGCTCTCCGTGAGCTCAGCTCTCCCCTCTGCCTGGTGCTGCTTGTTTTCCATGAGGGTCTGCTGTTAAAACACAAACATGGGTTTGATGTTGTGACTGACCCTTCATGGTGCAAGCTGGTCTCTATGAGCTCATGTGTTCAATGTTTGTCAAATTTATGTTATTAATGTGTGAAATGCAGACCTACCTTGAGCTAACCTGGAGACATGTCGTTTTAAAGCCCTTTGGATTAATACTCTGGCTCTATAATCCATATTCACTTTCTTCCTGCACTCACACTTTTCCTCAAATTTTAATTCCAGCCACAAACTCAAAGCTCCCTTCTGCTCCTAACGCACGTGAAGAACAGGAGGTGCTTGTGCTGTTTTCATCTGTCTCCTGCATGCATCCGCCTTCTCCTTATAGTGAGAGTTGTATGAGAGACGCCTGTCTCTTTGTATTTCCTCTCTTGCTCTCCTCCACACTCTCTTCCAGGCATGGAGTCAGCATGGGGTTGAGCTCTGGGTTTGGAAGGCGTCACTGTCTGGTCAGCCCCTGCCCCTTGGGCCATTCTCCCTGGCTCAGCATCTGGTGCCTTTGCCAACCTCAGATTACTTCCCTCCAGTGTAGACTTACTCCACTTCTGCAAATATGCCAGGGCCCAAACTGACTCCAGCCTGTCCACCTAAGCTGTACCTTGGCAAAGTAATCTCCTTCTGGGGCCTCCCCCAAGAGGCGGCTGCAGGAAAGAACAGACACTAAGCTAGGGATTTCCACTGTCTCTAGCACAAAATAACTTCTCCCAGTTTTGGGACTGATAAACTGAGGCCATGGAGACTTTTCCATAAAGCTCCTCAACCAGCCACAGCGCTACCTTTCGTATTCGCACATTTACTCAGCTAAGGGCAGAGGAGACCTCCTGCATTCACATTTCAGTTTTTACAGGAATGCTCCTTTCCTAGTGATTTGCCAATCCGTGCACAAGAGGAATTATTGGTGGGAACTTGGTGTGGACAAGATTTGTTCCAAACTGGGTCTAGATCCACCATACTTCATCCGTCTCTGACCCCTCACCTTCCAGTATTTCTGCTCTGAAGACTCAATTAATGGGTTTGCCTCCAGCTTCTTCTGCTTTGTCCCCAGAGATGGCATACCTCTCCCCACCTGGCACAGCACCTATACTGGAGAGCACGGGGGGAAACCTATCTCTTTGTCTCCACCTTCTGTGTGCTGTCCTGAGAAGCAGTGCGCCTGGGTCAGACCTAGGATCCCAGCTCTCTCATGTCCCTGCGGGTTGTGGAAGACTGGTCACCCTTACCCTGGTAATTATTATTGAAGAGATGGTAGAGCCTGGAGTCTGAACTGGATAAAACTAGAAATGAGCCAATGCTTATCTTCATTAATATATAGGTTAATGAGCAGGACGAACTCCTTATGGAATATTATGCAACAATAAAAAAGAATGAAATCTTGCATTTACTTTCCATAGATGGACCTAGAGAGTATTAAGCTAAGTGAAATAAGTCAGAGAAAGACAATTACCAGAAGAACCAAGATGGTGGCATAGGTCAATGTGGTCTGCATGGTCTCCCACAACCACATCAAAATTACAGCTAAAATACAGAACAACCATCATTCAGAACCTCCTGAAATCTGGCTGAATGGAAGTCCTACAACTAGAGAAGTAAATAAGAAAGCACACAAAGACTGTTAGGAAGGGAGGAGGCATGGAATGGACTGGTTAGACCCCGAATGTGGTGGGTTTTTCATCAAGAAGGATATTAAACTGCAGAGGCCTCCTGTGAGAAGCAAGGGGTCCCAGCCCCACACTAGCCCTGGTTCAGGGTTCCAGAGCTGAGAAGAGAAGTCCTTGTAACTTCAGGCTATTAAAACCAGCAGGGATGGTGGATGAGGGCACAGAGGCTGTTGGAGTCCAAGGCATTCCTCTTAACGTGTGGCATGTGGACTTACTTGGACTTGCTTCCTCTGAGCTCAAGCATTGAGGCAGCAGCTAGAGGGGATCCAGGGACATACTGGGAGGAACTGGATTGTCTGGCACCACAGCAAGTAACCTGGGGTGGCTCTCTCCCAGATAAAAGTGCTGGCAGAGGTCATTGTTCCTATCTTGAGACCTACCCTGTTGCAGAGTTGACTGGCAGGTACCATATCCGAGTTTCCATGAGCCTGGCTCATACTGTTTGCTCTGTCCTTGTGATTCCCTGAGATCCTGCCCCATCCAATTTATGACCCCATCCAAGCAGCTTTTCTATATGAATGGCCTTTTTTGGCTCAGGCTTCAGATTTCTGTAAAAACTCTCAAACAAGCAGCAGTTGGTGTCAGCATGCCACATTCCTCTCAATAAGAAGCCCTAGGCTCAGATTAGCAGCAGCCTGCCTTGTTTCACAGCATGACCTCTCCTGGGCACTTCCAAGTCCCAAACAAGTAACAGCCATCTGAAGATCACTCTATAGCTCCTGATAGGTGGCCCCAGGTAGTGGCTGATTTTGCACTTCCCTCGGGGGCCAGGGAGCAGAGTCAGTGCACCCAGTGGACAGCTTCAGACCAGGCCAGATTACAACTATGCACAACCACATGGGGCAGACTCAGTGAGCACAGAGCCCCACTGAAGCAAGGCCTGCTTCATAGGGTATCTCCTGCACAGAAGCTCTTCTGCTGTAGTTGCAGCTGGTCCTCACAGCCAATTGGCCCAGGGGTAAATTCTTCCCAGTGATGACAACAGCAATTAAGGCCCAACTACAACAAGACTGTGCATACAGCCCATACAGGGGTGCCCCTAGAGCTCCCAGCTCAGGTGACTGGGAGGCTGAGCCATTGAGTCCTACAGGACACCTATTACACAAGGCCACTCTGCCAATTCCAGGAGATATAGCAGCTCTACCTAATACATAGAAACAAACACAGGGAAGTAGCCAAAAATGTGGAAACAAAGAAACATGTCACAAATGAAAGAACAGAAGAAAACTTCAGAAAAAATAACTAAATGAAATGGAAGCAAGCAAAGTACTGGATAAAGAGTTAAAAACAATGGTTATAAGGATGCTCAAGGATCTTAGTGAGAGCTTCAAGGATCTTAGTGAAAATATCAAAGACATGAAAGAGGACCAATCAGAAAATTAAGCATACACTAACTGAAATAAAGAATAATTTACAGGGAATCAATAGTAGAGTAAAGGATGCCAAGAATCAGATCAGCAATTTGGAATACAAGTGTGGGAACCCCTTTCACATCCTGTGTGGTTCAGGGTTCCAGTTCAGGGTTTAGGTTCTGGAGAAGGCCACACACAAATGAAGAGAGACTAGAAAAGCATTGATTTGGGAAATGGGGGCCAGATGGAAGCCCGTGAGAGGACTACTACTCACATTGGCTTTACCATCCCTTTTATTAAGATTAAGATTATAGGATATACCCCTATCCCCTAAGCAGGAAACTCCAATAATAGCCAATCAGTGAATTTACTTAGGACTAACAGGTGGAGGCTGCTACAACTACCAATATCTAGTGAGTAGCTCTGACCCTTTAGAGCAATTTAAGGTTGACCAAACCTCCAGATTCCCTGTCCACACCTCTCTACTAATAAAACAATGATGGGCTTCCAGCATACAAGGAAGCAAAAAACACCAAATCAGAAGAGTAAAAAAAAAAAAAAAGACTCAAAAAATGTGAAGATAGTGTAAGGAGACTCTCGGACAACTTCAAGAGTATTAACATTCACATCATGGAGGTGCTGGAAGTATAAGAGAGAGAGCAAGATACTGAAAACCTATTTGAAATAATAATGACAGAAGCCCCACCCCCATGAAAGAAATAGACTTACAATTCCTGGATGCACAGAGAGTCCCTAACAAGATGAACCCAAAGAGGCTCACACTAAGGCACATCATAATTAAAATGCCAAAAGTTAAAGACAAAGAGAGAAAGTTAAATGCAGCAAGAGGTCTTTGAGCGAGGATGCCAGCCAGGTACCATGGTCTTCCTCATGACTCAGCTCTGGCTCACTGACCACTTATGGTGGGTGTAGGAGGTGCTGAAACATGCGACACTTCCAGGGGAGGAAGAACTGCTACAATGGGCTGGCCATCAGGGGATGTACGGAAGGCACCACATCAATGATTCCCTCTCATTGATGTTTCTATCTCTCCCTCTCCTATCATCTCTGAAATTAATTAAAAAAATATAAAAAATTATTCTCTCTCATCATTGATGCATATTTCTATATCTTTCTCCCTCTCCCTCTCTGAAATCAATAAAAAAATTAAAAATATTATTATGAGAGGTTTGCACAGTGACAGATGATGACTAAAAGTAGTAGGGTGACAACAATAAAAGGTATAAAAATATTGAATCACCATGTTGTACACCTGAAACTAATGTAACTAGTATATTATTATATACCAACTACACTTAAATTAAAAATATTAAAATAAGTAAGCGAATGCAATCTGGCCTCATCTCTCCCTTCCTAACCTGAGTTCACCCTCCTTTTGTTCTGGGTCTTGGCTTCCTGGGAAGTAGCCCTTTTCTCAGGCTACAGCGGTACCTCAAGATACGAGTTTAATTCGTTCCGTAACCTTGCTCGTATATCAAGTTGCTCGTATCTCAAAGCAAATTTCCCCATTGAAATCAACTGAAATGCTGTTAATCCATTCCAGCCCCCAAAATGCCACCCCAGTTGTTCTTGTTACGTGTTTTTGAATAAGAAAAATGTATTTATAAATGACAAATATTGTATAAAAACATAATAAAAGAGAATGTAAAGGAATAAACTGTTTTTATAAAGTGTATTTACCTACTGGTTACACTCTTAATGCTACACTTTATCCCTAAACTGAATGTAACTTAACTAATCTTCACTGAACTTAATTGCTACTGGTCTTTGCATTTTTGGCCGATTTAAAAAAAAACGTGTCCAACGAGGTTTGCCTCTTCCTCCCTTTCAGAATGTTTCTGAAATGGGTGAGGCAAGTTTCATTGAACAGCTCCGATGCACGACCAGTAGCAACTTTTTCGGGGTGTTTCTTTTCCACGAAGTGTGACACCCTCTCCCACATTCCTAAGATCTCCTTTATCTCACTTGTAGAGATCTCCTCCACCTCTGGCTCCTCCTTGAAACCAATTTCTTGGAGAACCTCCGCATGTTGCTGAGACTGCAACTCTTGTAACTTCTCCGTGGTGAGTTCCAGAGAGTGCTCCTCAACGAGCTCATTCACGTCTCTCTCATCCACCTCCAGGCCCATGGATTTTCCCAGAGACACTATCTCCTCCTCCACTGGCACCTTGGGTTCGAATCCTTCGAAGGTCCTTTCGGCTGCAGCCTCAGGCCATAGCTTCTTCCATGCAGAGGTCAAAGTCCTCGTTGTAACACCCAGCCAGGCCTGATCAATAATTCTGAGGCATATCACGATGTTAAACTCTTGAAGGGTGAGGTTTGTGTTCTCTGTCACCTCAAAGCAGCGCCGGAACAGGTGCTTGATGTACAGCTTTTTAAAATTAGAAATCACCTCCTGATCCATGGGCTGCAGGATAGGAGTGGTGTTGGGAGGTAGGTAGACAACCTTTATAAACTTGAACTCTTTGAGGAGTTCATCTTCGAGGTTCGGTGGGTGAGCAAGAGCATTGTCAAGGACGAGGAGGGCTTGCATGGTTAGGTTGTTTTCCTGTAGATATTTCTTAACAGAAGGGCCGAAAACCAGGTTTACCCACTCCACAAAGAACTGCCTGGTGACCCATGCCTTCGGGTTTGCCCTCCACATCACTTGCAGTTTATCTTTTAAAATCTTATGTGACTTAAAGACTCTGGGGTTTTCCGAATGGTATATGAGCAGAGGCTTGATCTTGCAGTCGCCACTCACATTGGCGCACAGTGCGAGAGTTAGCCTATCCTTCATGGGTTTGTGGCCTGGCATCGCCTTCTCCTCTGCCATTATATAAGTCCTATTCGGCATCTTCTTCCAGAAAAGCCCTGTCTTGTCATAGTTGAAGACTTGCTGGGGGGGGTATATCTTTTGGCTTCTATCAGTTTGGAAAAAGTTTTGAGGTAATCCTCAGCTGTCTTCACATCCGAACTTGCTGCCTCACCATGCCTGACAATGGAGTGAATGCCGGACCTTTTCCTGAAGTTATCAAACCAGCCTCTACTGGCTTTAAATGATTCTTTCGATGCTTCGTCTGTGGAAGTGTGTGGGGTCTGCTCCAGCAAATCACTGTAAATCGTTCACGCCTTCTTGCATATGATGCCCTGTGTTAATGTATCTCCTTTAAGCTGCTTCTCTGTCACCCACACCATCAGTAGAATCTCCATCTTTTCATGGAGAGAGCAACAGAGCTTAGAAATTATTGTAACGCCCTTAGCTGGCGTTATACCCTTTATCGACTCCTTCTGTTTTAGCACAGTGCATATCATTGAAGTACTATGCCCGTATTGCCTCGCCAAGTCAGCCACTCGCACACCTTGCTCATATTTTTCTATGATTTCACGCTTTAATTCAATAAACATCATCCTCTTCTGAGCACTGACCTTTCCACTCGCTTTCTTCGGACCTATGGTTATAAAAAGAAATGTGATAAAGTATGTAAATGCACCAAAGATGCTTCGACAACGAGGTAAACGAGCACACTGACGGAGGCATGGGAAACTATGAGACGCTGGAGTCATGGTAAACTGGTGGGTCGTGTGCAGCCGGCCGATCCACGCGATTACTCGTATCTCAAATGTTGCTCGTATTTCAAAGCAAAAAATCGCTCACTCAATGGCTCGTATCTCAAAAATCTCGTATGTTAGGGCACTCATATCTCGAGGTACAACTGTATTTCACTTTCCTCTCATCAGAAGAGTTTCAGGACTCTCCCTTTTGAAACAGTGCTGAGCAAATCCGGGCACTGAGGTCAATGGTCACAGAGCTCAGAGAATCTGCTTTTCTAAAAAGGCTGTTAAAGGTGACCATGCTGTCAACAAGGACTTGAATTCCAAGAGGCGTCTGGGTAGACTGTTGATGCTGGTGGTAGGCCTGGTGGAAACCCCTGACAGAGCCTTCTCAGCTCCATTGCCCTCATTTTCCCTTTGCCTTCGCCTTCCTGCCAGACTTTCTTCTTTGGGGTGAGCAGCTGTAGTTTTGGCTGGGGTAGTTCTGCTCTTGAGGAAGTGGTGGAAGGAGGAAATCTTAGAGCAGCTGATAAAGCAATCATGGGGATCGACTGAAGGGTGGTCAGAGTATGAAGAGGAAGAGAAACAACACCCAACCAAGAAGGAAAAAAGAGAAAAGAGCAGCTTCTGAAGCAAGTGATTGGAACCTCAGATGCCCAGAGCTGGAGCCATTTGAGTTGATAGCACATGTCTGCCCTTCTTGTTCTCCTGAAATGATGATAAATACATTTATATGCAAGGTTCTGTGTAAAGAATAGTTAAAAACAAGACAACAGGCCCAACCAAAATGAAGTCACCTATGCTAAACCCAATGTCATCAAACAGAAACTTAGTTACAGTGCTGGCTTTCTCAGAAATGGAATCTACACCAGGAATCATCTGATCTGCACTTAATTAGTTGTCTGCCTGATAGACCCCTGCTGTCCCTTAAAGGAGCATGACTTTGTCATAGTGTGGATGAAAGGGGCCACATGCTAACCTGACAAGCTCAGGGAAGGTCTGTGTGGAAGTCTTGCAAACTCGGAGACCTAGAGTCACCACAAAGTATGGTCTGAAATTTAACAAAAAGCAATTATTGTTAGGCTCACCAAAAGAGGCCAAAAGGGATAAAGAATTATGCATTTATTAGGTCATCTGGATACCAGATGGGTTGAGCCCCAAAATGGTGCCAGCCCCCAAAGACAGGGACTCAGGTTTTTAAGGGCTCTAGGCAAGCTTTTTCTGGGCAGAGAACTCTCTGTGCAGGTGTGGATTCTGAGAAAGTCCAGAGGGGAGAGAGAATGGTCTCAGCTAGTGGAATGTGATCTAAGCAAGTGGAATGTCCATTGTGAAGTGGACTGAAGGTCAGCTCCCAGGGAAGAGGCTACCAATTCAATTATTTGAACAGACCTAACCGTTATGGTGGGTAGTTATATCGTAGGCTGGTATCTTTATTGACAAGGTCAACCTTTACGTTAACTGAGCCTATCTATCTTTTTGCCTCTATGATACCATACCCTTGAAATGTCTGGGTAACTTGTAACTTCCCTTTTTCTGGAGCCCCTGGGGCACAACCTAATGTGCCTGGGCACCTGGACAGATACCACAAATTTCTTCATTGTTCTCATATTAATTGTTCCTGCACCCACCTAAGTATATGTCCATTATTTTACTTTTTATCCAATCCCAGGGATTTCCCCGCTTTACTTTCTCCTACTTCTCTAGTCTATCACCAATGAATTTCATGTAACCCACCTATGTCCCTTCCTTTGATTGCAATGTATAAATATAGATGCAACCCGACCTTCTCTGGAGCATTATCCCAATCCACTGAGGTTCTGCTTCCTAACAATTGTCGACAGTTTGGCTCAAATAAGCTCACAAAAATTATTTTGGAGGTTTGAATGTTTTTATGTTAACAATAGCCAGTCTCTCAGAGTAACTTTCTCATCCTGCTCCTTTCTGCCTACAAACCTCTCATTTTGCACAGTTCATTGGACCCTGACTGGATGCTGCTTGACTCATGAATCATTGAATAAAGTCTAAGATCTTAAAAATTTACACAGTTAAATGTGAGGAGATGCCCCGGGCATACGGGGGTCCTAGAGATCTGAATGCAGGCTCTGGACATAGCTCTCTGCTTTCTCACCCTTCAGTTTAATAAAGAGAGATGTGAATGCAGACTCTAGACATAACTAAACAGGTTGGCTGGAAAAATGTTGACTTAGTGCAACATGCCTAAGTGCAAGATCTTGCAAGGTCTTGATTATTCAGAAGGTCAGTGACTGTGTTTGCAAATATCTGATTTGTGTAACTCCCTCCTCTGCTTGTGCTTAAATACTATCCTGGAAATAAACTTGGGGTTGCAGACTCAAGTCTCAGTCCTCCCAACCCCATCTTTTCTTGTCTGTTTTCTCTTATCCTCACCCCCTCATTCAGGTACTGTTCGATTGCCGGCAGGTACCAGCAGTTAAATTTGTTTTTAACAGCATTATTCATAGGTTTGTAACTGGACAATCAATGGGTCTGGGCTGTTGTCACTACATGAGCTAATTCAGCAGAGGCAGGGTTGAATCATATGAACATGTATTCCAGTCCTGCCAGCAGCATGGAGAGCAGCAGGTCGTCCACAAACATCTGTTCTGCCCCACTATAAGCCAGCTGCTATTGGGTAAAAGGACAAAGATTACACGGGGAAGTGGGCAAAAGGTTTGCAAAATGGGCAGTTAACAGGTAACGGGGACTGCGGGGGGGGGGGGGGGGGGTGGGGTAGGGTGGGGCGAGGCCTGGGGTTTGAAAAGGGCTGGGTGTCTTCAAAGGTCTGGTCTCTGCAACAAAGTTGCTCATCTTTCCAGGATAACAGGCAGCTCCTAGATGGGCTGCATTTCCAGGTGAGCTCCCAGGTCCCACTGCAACTTCCAGCCAGGTTAGAATGCGCCTTCCTTAATCAGAACAAAGCAATGCCAGTTAACAGAGCAGGATTCATATTTCTTACAATTATAGCTGGTCCCCACCATTCTATTTTTGCCCCTATCAGTTTTGTCAGCTAATCTTCACAACAATACTATAAGGTGAGTACTAATGTGATCCCCACTGTAAGATGGTCAGCAAGGCTTCGAAGGAATGAATAAGACATCTAAGATTACACTGAGGTCAGGGTCTGAGGCCTTTGATCCTGCTCCAGCTCCAAACTCCTGCTATTAAACATGGGGCTTTTCTGATTTTTGAAGTAGCCATTTCTTCCCTATTTCCCAACATTTAATTTATTATTAAAAATTTAATTTATTATTATTTAATTTAATTAATTATTAACATTTTTACATTTAATTTATTATTTAAAAAATTTTAATTGATTTCAGAGAGGGAGAGGGAGAGTTAGAAACATTAATAATGTGAGAGAATCATTGATTGGCTGCCTTCTGCATGCCCCTTACTGGGGAAATGAGCCTGAACCTGAGTATGTGCCCTGACTGGAACTGAACCCAGGACCCCAGTCGACTGAGCCAAACTAGCTAGGGCTAGACCTACAGACTTTAAATCAAGTTGTCCCCTTTGAAGAATTCTCCAATTTCATTGGCATATTTCAGTTTTCAATAGTGTGCCCGCCCTGGTCCATTGTTGAGTGGTGAGAGTGTTGGCCCTCAGACTGAAGGGTCTTGGCTTCAATTTCCAGTCAAGGCATGCACATAGGTTTTAGGCTCTATCCTAGGTCAGCATGCAGGTGAAGAGGACCAATCGATGTTTCTCTCTCCCTCCCCACTCCCCTCTATTTTCAAAAATCAATGGGAAAAATATCCTCAGGGGGATTAAAAATCTATCAACCAATCAATCAACAGTGCGCACTGTGTCCATTTTTAAAAGAAACATCTCCTTTGTTTTGATCTTTTCCCAGTTGTCACGGGGAAGAGAGACTCCCCTTTCTGTTTTAGGTTTGGAGGGAGGAAATGAATTGCCCTCTACCCTTCTAGGACCTCAGTGGAGGACCTCCCAATAAAAGACAGATTGAGAAACAGAATTTAGAGAAACTAGGATGGTGGCATAGGTGAATACCTAAACTGCTGCCTCAGACAACAATTTCAAAACTACAGCTAAAAGACAGAACAGACATCATCCAGAACCACAGGAAAGCTTGCTGAGTGGAAATTCTACAACTAGAAGGAAAGAGAGGGGCTCACAGAGACTCAGAGGAGCTGCAAAAAGCTGAGGTACAGAGACGCGTGTGTGGAGAGGACAGGTGGCCAAGGGTCTGATTGGCTTCCTCTAGTGGGAGGGACACAGAAACTCCAGACTGCACTGAACCCCAGTTTCAGGTGAGACTCTGGGGATTCAGACTCATATGGGTCCCCAGAGTGCACGGAAACTCAGGGAAGCTGGGAAAGGCAGAGGGCTGGAGGCGTGCATGCACGTATGTGCACAGAAAAGGCTGCAACCATTACCAAGGGACACAGACACAGGGGCCTCATAGGGCAGGGCTGACAGGAAGCCAAGGCTGTCTGCTCAGCCCTGAGATTCTGCTCCATCCAATCTGAGCACAGAGGCTTTTGCAGTTTTGCAAGTCTTGTCTCATAAGGTTGACTCCAGCACAGAAGTTCTCCCATTGTAGATACAACCGATCCTCACAGCCAGTGGTTCTCAACCTTCCTAATGCCGCAACCCTTTAATACAGTTCTTTATGTTGTGGTGATCCCCAACCATAAAATTATTTTTGTTGCTACTTCATAACTGTAATTTGCTACTGTTATGAATCTTAATGTAAATATCTGTATTTTCTGATGGTCTTAGGAGACCTTGCTAGCTGTTCGAGACCCACAGGTTGAGAACCGCTGCTCACAGCCAATTAGCCTGAAGGTCAATTCCCCCCAGTGATACCAACAACAATCAAGACTTAACTACAACAAGGCTGTACACACAGTCTGCAAAGGGGTGCACCAAGAGAGTCCACCTGAGGTAACTGGGGAGGAGAAGCTACTGGGCCATATAGGACACCTAGCACACAGCTACTCTACCAACTCAGGGAAGCAGTGAAAATGCGGAGACAAAAGAACAGATCACAAACAAAAGAAGTGGAGGAAAACAAATGACTGGATATAGAGTTCAAAACCATGGTTATAAGGTTTTTCAAGAATTTCCTAGAAAAGGTTGATAAATTTATCGAGACCCTCAAGGATATGAAAAAGGACCAACTAAAAATTAAACATACAAAGACTGAAATAAGAAATATTATACAGAAACCTAATAGCAGATTAGAGGAATGCAAGAATCAAGTCAAAGATTTGAAATACAAAGAATCAGAAAATACTCAACTGGAAAAGAAAAAAGAAAAAAGAATCTAAAAGTGGGAAGATAGTGTAAGGAGCCTCTGAGACAATTTAAACGTACCAACATCAGAATTATGGGGGTGCCAGAAGAAGAGAGAGAGCAAGATACTGAAAACCTATTTAAAGAAATAATGACTGAAAACTTCCCACACCTGGTGAAAGAAATAGACTTACAAGTCCAGGAAGCACACAGAACCCCAAATAAAAGGAATCCAAAGAGGGTCACACCATGACACATCATAATTAAAATGCCAAGAGCAAAAGACAAAGAGAGGATATTAAAAGCAGCAAGAGAAAAACAGTTCATTACCTACAAGGGAGCACCCATATGATTGTCAGCTGATTTCTCAACAGAAACTATGCAGGCCAGACGGCAGTGGCAAGAAATATTCAAAGTGATGAATAGCAAGAACCTACAACCAAGATTACTCTACCCAGCAAAGCTATCATTCAGAATTGAAGGGCAGATAAAGAGCTTCACAGAGAAGAAAAAGCTAAAGGAGTTCATCAACACCAAATCAGTATTATATGAAATGCTGAAAGGTATTCTTTAAGAAGAGGAAGAAGAAAAAGGTAAAGATAAAAATTATGAACAACAAATACATATCAACAAGTGAATCTAAAAATCAAGTGAATTAAAAATATGATGAACAGAATAAATTGGTGGATATAATAGTATCAGGAGCATAGAAAGGGATTGGACTGATAATTCTCAGGGGGAAAGGAGTGAGGGGGGTGCAGGGAGAGACTGGACAAAAATCATACACCTATGGATGAGGACAATGGGGGGCAGGTAAGGGCAGAGGGAAGGGTGAGAACTGGGTGGAGGGGAGCTATGGGTGGGGGGGGGGAGGAAAGACGAACAATTGTAATAATCTGAACAATAAAAGAATCATTAAATTAAAAAAAGAGAGAAACAGAATTTACATAGCATGTATACCTCCCGTATACATGGGAGGTCCCTAGGAAAGCCGAGTAACTCCCCAAATGGCCCTTGCCAGCTCCTTAAATACTACCCTCAGCTGAAGTCCACAAGTCTTTCCGTGGTGGAGAGCGGTGGGAGGTCAGCAGGGAAAGCACAGCCGCGGGGAGTGGTCCACGGCGATAAGAGTGTCTTGTGATTCAGAGTCGCCCTGACACGAGGGCGGCGTCCTTACAAAAGGATTTCCCGTGTCACTGTCCCTCCCATCAGGCTTCAGAGCTGCTTCTGTGTCGGCTCTTTCTTAGAAACGATTGGCGAAGATTCTTGGGTCCGCATATCCCGATCGCTTCACACCGGACCACAGCGGCCGCCTTGGCTTCCCGCTAGTGCCCTTGGGCGCCGCCCCCGCCCCCCCGCCCCCCCGCCCCCCTCGCCCCCCTCGTCCCCCTCGCCGCGCGCTCCCCTGCTCTGTGCCGCCAGCTCCTGCCTTTTGGCACTGTCCTATCAGAGGTAATTCTCGTTCAAATAAACTCCTAAAAATTGTATCACACTTGAGCTTATTTTGAGTTTCCTCTGCGCTAAGGGCGCACCTCACCCACCTCCAGGTAGCGGGCAGGCGCGGGCCCCTCCCGGCGCATTGGGCGGAGTGACGGCACTCATTGGCTCTCAGCGTATTTGTTGTCTGTGCTTTTGTCTCGTCGGCTGACCAAGTCAAACAGTTAAGGAACGACTCGATGTCCTTTATTCAGGGGAAAGCCGTCCCGGGTGGCGGGGCACAGAGCCTCTGGGCAGCGAGCCCCTTCCCGGGGGACCGGCGGGAGGAGGTGCGGACAGCGCCGGCGGCCCTGCTCTCCGGGCGGCGCGCGGCTGAGCTGGGCCGGAGGACTGGTGTCCGGCCGTGGCCGTGTTCTCGGTGCGCGCTCCCGGGGCGGTCTGCGGTGTGGGCGGGCCCGGTGGTCCGTACCCGTCACCTTTCTCGCCCCCCACGGCGACTGGTGCTCCGCGAGGCTGGCCCCAGCGCCCTGGCGCCACCCCTTCCGGTGGGTCGCCGCCTGGGACCCACGGGTGCGGAGGTCAGGGTTTTGGCCCTGGGTTATCTGTTTCTCATTCCGTTTTGGCGTACTAGGCAAAGAGACCTCCTCCGTCTACCGCCCGTGCTGCGCTCCGGCATCCGAAGCCTGGGAGGACGCAGTACGCAGGAGGCCGTGGAACGCGCTATACAGAATGACCCCACGCGACAGGCCCGACCCGAACCCGCTTAGAGCAAAGAGCCACACGAATACCCCTTGGCCAAGCCCTGGTAAAGCGGTGGGTCTCAGCTCCCCCCGCCCCCCCACCGCCCCCAACCGGGCGTCTAGGACGCCGACGGTGGTTTCCAACGCACAGTAGTCGGTTGCCAAGGGCTTTCCTTTGCTGGACTACTTGGCCGGAGAGTCCAGGGTTCTGGAGGCAGTGCACTGCTTGGCCTTCTCCTCGCCAAAGGAGCAGGGGCTGCCAAAATGACTCTGGGGTCACGAGTGCCTCCTGGGAGTTCCTGTTGGAGTCTGTGCAGGTTAGAGGCGCAGCTCTCTACGCGTTCGTCTATTTAGATACTGAGGACCCGCGCATGAGGAGGCGCTCGTCCTGATCAGGTGCATTTGGACCTGGCGGTGCCCACGGGGGGGTGGGTTGGGGGGCAGCGATGGGAAGAACAGGGCTCAGAAGGGGAAGGATGACGCCTGGGGTGAGCCGACCTCAGAGGTGCTGCTCTGTCTGTTCTCTTCCTGGCGATGTGGACTGGAGGAGGATGGGGTGGGGTTGGGAACCGCATGATGGAGGGGCCTTCCTCCGTCCAGAGAAACGAGGCGAGGCGCCGGAAACCAGGGAGCCGTTGTAACAGGCAGAACTCTAGGTCCCCGCACAGCCTGGCAGGGCCTTTGGTGGCAAAACTAGGAATCGGACAGCTTTCCCTTTGGCAAGAGCCGTGAAAACGCATTTGGAGGCAGCACTTTCCCAGGCAGCTCCCAGGTAGGCCCCGCTGTGGGGGAGGCAGCTGCAGAGGTCACAGCCTCTCCCCCTGGTGACCTTGGCTTTGAGGACCCGATATCAGAAGTCCCTCTCCATGTGCTGAGAATGAGGACAAAGAGCCAGAGGGAGACACGTGCAGTGCCTGCCCCTGCTGGAACACCTGCCTGCACTCAGGTCCTCAGGTCCTCACCGTTCCCGCCCCCCTTCCCGCGGGCCCCCCCCCCCCCCACGCAATGCTTCTCAGCCCAGGGTCTTTCTGTGCCCACAAGGGTGTCACCACACCTGGAGGCCAGCGATGGCGCCAAACAGCTGGCAAAGCACAGACGCTCCTCCGGCAGGAGTCACATGGCCCCCGCATCAGGAGTCCTGAGGCCAAGAGTCCCCCTCGGGGACTGTGTGAGTCCTGAGAAGCTGGCATCCAGGCCTGAACATAAGCCCTCCTAAGGTGAGCTTGCTCACCTGCCATGGAGAGGAGGGTAAGATGGGTGGGAGTGAGTGAGTGAGTGAGCGAGTGAGCGAGCGGGTGAGCGGGTAGGAGCATGATGAGGGGGACAGTGAGGTCACTGCTTCCTCCTCTTGGCCCTAACACTCCTCTGTCTCGTGGTCCACACCCCAAAAGGGTCCCAGGGATGCTGAGTGGTCTGCAGCCTGCACTGTTTTGGGGAAGGGCCACCTGTGCCCTCCAGGACTGCCTCGCTCTAGAGTCACCTTTCCTGGTGGGGCTGGGACAGACAGGCCCCTAGGAAACTGGGGCTCTGAGGGACAGGAAGTTGTTTCCCAGTTTCTAAGATTCCGGTGAATTTGGAGCTGAGCTGAGCCAGATTCTGGGAAGGCCTGAGTCTTCAGGGAGGGAGCGTCAAAGGAAGGGGGGAGGGCGGGGCCATGATAAAGCCACAGGCTTCCACTTCCCCTTCTGACTCCAAGCCTGTCTGTCCTGGGGTGCAGCCCCCCGAGGAGCCTGCTGGCTGTGCTGCGCCTGGAGCACCGCTCTGGGGCCATGGGGGTTCTCCCAGTCCTGCTGCTCCCTGTTGCAGTGAGTGACCAGGCTGGCTGTCCCCTGCACCATCCCTGGGGACAGATGCTACTACTGTGGACGGCTCTGCTATTCCTGGGTGAGTCGGGGTTCGGGACCAGAGGGAGGGACGGGCCTGGTGCCACCTCGGTCGGTAGGTTGGAGCTGTGCTCAGCGAAGATGAGGCTGGTGTGAGAAGCAGGCAGGCTGGTGGAAACCGACCCCTGACAGCCTGCTAGCCTGGCAGAGCATGACAGTGGCAGAGCTGGGGTGTTAAAGTGTCTTTTGGCTAATTCCCCTGGGCCCCATCTCTGAGGCTCTGCCAGTCCCACATCAGAACCCGCTCTGAGGAGTCCCGGGACCAGACGAGCATGCTCTCTGCTCCTTCCTCAGAAACGTGTTTCCAGGGACCATGTCTCAGGGGAAGGTCACGGTGCCCCAGATGGAGTGGGAAGAAGCTGGAAGGCATGTGGGCAGGCAGTGGCTATTCTCTGTCTCCTGAATCCACGTCAGGCATCAAGCGCTTCCCTTCCCCTGGGAGAGGCAGGCTCCTGCTCAGCACACACCATCTGTGTGTGCCAGCGCCACCACACAGACCCAGCCTGGAGGCCTGGCCTACCAGCAGGGAGAAAGCTAGGGGTCCAGAGGCCAAGGCAAGGGCTTGGAGGCGGGGGGGAGAGTTTAGGACCGGCCACTGGGGGACCTGCCCCCAGGACCTCCCAACTCAGTTCCTGGAGCTGCCCCCCTACACCTCTAGGACGGCCCAGCCCAGCGGAAGACACTCAGCCCTCCTCTCTCCCCCACGGGGTCTGCCTGGCTCAGCCTTACAGGTACACTCAACTTGGCAGGGTAACCTGTGTCTGCCTTTGCCAGGGTCCCCACTGTGGGAGACAGAAGTGTGGCTTTTTCTTTCATTTTTGCTTTGACTCTGTCACCAAGGAGCTGCCCCATCTTTTCTGTTCTTGTCTGGGAACCACACTTAGCTCTCCATTGCTCAGCGACTCAGTTTTCACAGCACTCTGCCTGGGTCTCCCCGGAAGCCATGCATGCTCCGTGCTGCAACAGTATTTGTGGGTGCAGCTCCAGGTCACCCTCCCCTGGAGGGATGCCTGCAACCAGGTGCGGTGTCCCTGCATTTCCTGCTTCTCAGGTGCCACCAACCACCTTGTTGAAACATTAAATTAACGCCATGTGCAGGCCTGTGCTAGGGACTCACCAGTGCCCTGCACAGAGGCCTCCTGACCTCCCCCCCACCCTCTGGGGCCTCGACTCCCTGGCTGTGTGTGGGGGGGGGGAGGGGGAGGAGAGGAGGCGCAGCCACAGCTGTCTGTGGAGTGAGTGGCTGGGCCTTCTCCCAACTTGCTCATCTCTTCCTGTGTCGCCTCCTCCTCTGTCTCCGCTGCCCCCCACCACCCTGCGGGTACGGGTTCAGCTCTGCCTTCATGCCCATGTCCTGACCTGCCACACTCACCTGTGTCAAGCATAGTGTCTTAATTCTGCCTGGTCTGGGCACCCCCAGACTGATTTGCCAGCTCAGGAAAACATATTCAAGACCCAGCTCTCTCTCTCTCTCTCTCTCTCTCTCTTTCTCTCTCTCTCTCTCACACACACACACACACACACACACACACACACACACACTCTTCCCTCCTCACTTTTTTCTTGCCACTCTGACACCCCCACCTCATCAGGCAGCAGCTTCTCATTCTGCCTCTGGAATTCTTCTCCCATCTTGTCCTCTTCTTCCCTTCCCATCGTCACTGCAATGTCAGGCTGTCCTGTCTCCATGGAGAGCCACTCAGTTCGTGTGTCCAGAGTGGGTGCAATGGGATCAGTGTGGCTATTGCCCTGTCTGAGCATACATCCTACCGAGGGTGTGAGCACAGGCACAAACACAGGCACAAACAGGAAGGCAGAGGCATCAACAGGGCGCCCTGATAAGAAAGCTTATTGTGGGGAGATGGAGAGCAGCTGCTCGAGGCTGATACTGAGCTTCCCAAGAAGGCCACGTTTCCATGAGACGGGGCCATACTCAGCCCCTTGAGGATGCAAAGGAAGGGCTCATAGCAGCGGACCAGCCAACACAGCAGCCAGGTCTGTGGCCAGTGTTGCTGGAGCTCAAGAGCTTAGGGAAGGAGCTGGAGAGCCAGGCAAGGCCTTGCAAACACTGATCTTATTTTAAGAGCAAAGGGAGGCCGCCCAAGCTTGTAAGTGGGAGTGACGTTATTTAAAATAGCCTTTGCTTCTTGAGTGGGTATGGGGGACAAAAGAGGTGGGAGACAAGTCAGGAGATGGCAGAGGCCGGTGGGGACTGGGCAGCGTGGGGCCATGGGCAGGCATAGAGATGGGCATCCAAGCTCTGAGTGGGAGGCAGACAGACAGAACTGCTGGTACGAGGTAAGTCTGGGGAGGAACGGAAGAGACCACAGCTTCCAGGCCGCAGAAAGGCAGAAAGGGGGTCGATGGAGCACAGAATGGAGACAGAGAGAGAAATGGACCATGTCCCCTGTGGTGAATGAAGCTGACCAGAAGGAGTGGGCAGGGCTTGTGTAGGAGATGAGGGAGGAATCTGGCTGCAAAGGGAGCAGAGAAAGAAGTTTGGAATTACGTGTGGGGTCAGGTGAGAGGTTTTCTTTTCATGAAAGATACTGGGATGTACTTACATCGATGAGGAAGTTGTCTCTGAAAAGGGGGTGCTGGTGATGCAGGAGAGGGAGTAACAGGATGAAGGGATGGGCAGAAGGGGCTGGCCCAGTAAGGTAGATGCAAAGGTTGCAGGGGCAGGAAGGAGGGCGATTAGAATAGCTGAGGTCTGCCCTGGGGACAGGAGCATCTGGGTGAGGAAGACTCTGCGACCTTCCAAGAACAGCAGCTTCGTGTCCTTGGCAATGCAGTGGCAGTGAGTTTGCAGCCACCCATCTGCCTGCTCTGTGGTTTCAGTAGCACCCGCTGGTGGAGCAGGTGCAGGCTGGGCAATGCGGAGCAATCCATGGGAGAGAGGAGGGTGGGTCTCAGGGCTTGTGAGCGGTGACTACTTCCGGTGACCAGGACTTTGCTTTCTCCCCTGCAGCTCCTACGGCCGGGACCCCTGGTAAGTCCTTTCCCCCTGCCCGCCCTCCCCAGCTACCCCTTCCTCTGCCGCAACACTGCACCTAGGCAGGGCCAGAAAGGTAATGCTTCTCCCTCTCCCCACTTTCTCTGCCCACTCCCCTCTTCTCCCCTCCTCTCTTTCCCTCTTTCTCCTCCCTTTTCCCCTCTCCCCTTCTCCTCTCTTCCCCTCCCTCCCCCCACTCCCCTCAGCCCCACTCTCATCTCCCCCCCTCTCCCCCACTCTCTTGTCCTCCCTCCCTCATCCCCCCCTCTTCTTCCCCTCCCCAGCTCCCCTCTTCTCCCCTGGAGATGGGGTCAGACAGCAGGTGCACAGATATTGTCACAGGAAACAACCCCACCTTCTCTCTCAAACACCTTCCTCTCTCCAATGCAAGCAATTCCATCTGAACAGGAGCCCGGGCACTTTTGGTTTCAGCCTCCTGTTGATGACCCTCTACTTTGTCTTAAGTCCTGGGGCCTGGGCAGGAGCAGGAGGGAACCTACGACTGAGTTTCTCCTGCTCCCGAGGGCAGGGACCTCTCCCAGGGCCTGAGCCCAGGGGTCCCTGCATTGGCCCCAGCCTTTCTCCCTCTTTCTCTGTCCTTCTTTGTGTGGGTATGCGGACACGCCTGTTCTAAGGGATAAAGGACATGCAGTCAGAACAAAAACCAGGCAACTACCATTCTCACGCTGACACCCCCACTACTCCCTTCGTCCAGTTCTGAGTCCAGGCACCTCCATTTAAAGGGGAGCAACCCCCATAGGGTGTGTGTGTGTGTGTGTGGTTAGGTTGTGCAGCGAGGCGCCTTTATTTTGAGAGCGTGTGCCCTGTGCCCTGACCCTTTCCTTGCTCTTGAGGTGCATGAGAAGCAGGCTTGGCTTCTCAGATAGCTGTGGTTGGCGGCAGGGCCCAGAGCTTCCTGTCTGGGCTCTGAGTCCTGTTCCTTTGGCTCCTCATGCTCCTCTGTCTGCCGCCAGGTCTCCCGAAGGCCGTGGTGAGCCTCCAGCCCCCCTGGCTCCAGGTGTTCCCCGAGGACGACGTGACTCTGAGCTGCCAGGGGGCCCCCAGCCCCGGGGACAACTCCACCCAGTGGTTCCACAATGGGACCACCATCCCCACCCAGGCCCAGCCCAGCTACAGCTTCAAGGCCAGCAGCAGCCACAGCGGGGACTACAGGTGCCAGACGGGCCAGACCAGCCTCAGCGACCCTGTGCACCTGGACGTGACTTCCGGTCAGTGGAGGAGTGGGAGGCCTGGGAGGCAGGCCTGAGAGCTGCTGGCCTGGTAGAGAGTTTGGGAGAGGGGTGGCCGTTTTCTGGGAAGTGTGGTCCGAGGTGTTGGAATTGGTTCCTGCCCAGTCATCTCCCCTCGCACCCCTGCTTCTGCCTCTATGTGGGTTCCTCGGAACATGTGAGGTTGCTTGGCCTCAGTCCTGATGGAGCAAGAAGGTGACAAGGCCACACACAGGCCACCGGGGGTGAGAGCAGCAGAAGGAAACCCAACTTCACAGAACCCCACTTTCCTAGCCAAGGCAGGAGCACAGCTGGGTGCCAGCCGTGGAGCCGTGGGCTCCTCCCTGAGTTTGTTCCCCCTTTGCTCTGTGGGGTGCTACCTGCCCCACCCTCCATGCACTTTCCTCCTGGCATAGGGCAGCTCCACGCATGTTTCTGACCCCATGAGGCTCTCACCCCCCTGGAAAAATGTGGTTCTCCATGCAGAGTGGCTGTTCACACCCGTCCCCTTCCTTCAGCCCCAATTGTCCTCAGAAGCTCCCAGCAGGCCCAGCCTGGAGGAAGGGGCAGGCCTGGAAAAGGCCCGGGGCTGGCCCCTCTAGGAAGGGGAGAGGCAAGGGGACCCGCTGAGACAGGCGGGTCGCCATCACCAGGCCCCAGTACCCGCACCTGAGGTGGATGCCCTTCGGAAGACTCAGGTCCTCCAACCTGGGGGTCCCAGGGTCCCCAGAAGTTCAGGTCTACCACTGGGTGCTACAGCAGGGGCAGCTCACATGTCACTGTGTACACAGCAAGTGGGTGGCTAGGGGGCCTGCCCTCCAGGTCTGCCCAGCAGCAGGCGGCCATGCCCAGCTCCCTCACAGCAGTAGCCCCTACCCAGGCCCTGCCCATCATCGGCCGCCAGCTCCTCAGCCAGTCCTGGGGCAGGCGCTCTCTCAGCCCCACCACTCTGACCCAGTCCATGCTCCTGGGACCAGCATCTCCCAGCCTAACCTGAGGTCACAGCTGGGAAACCCATGGCAGGGAGACTGGACCCCAGGCCTTGTGACTCATCCCCATTCCCCGGGCAGAGGCTTAGGCCAGCCGTGCAGGTGCAGACACTCAGCCTCTTGGAGGCCAGCAGGTGTGGCCGGGGCCGACTTGGCAGTGAGGAGCCCCAGCCCCAGCCCACGGCTCCCTTGAGGGCCTTGCCTTGTCTTCACCTCCTCTGTCTGCCTCTCCCTGTCTCTCGCCGGGCCCTTGCTATGGCCCAGCTTCCTCTTGGGCCTCAGGTCAGTTCCTCAACTTCAGTTAAGCTGAGTGAGGTGGCAGGAATAGCACCCTGAGTCCACAAGTACAGGTGGTGGGAGCCAGTACCTAGGCCTTGCCTTCCTCAGGGGCGGGTGTCGGGGAGCCATCTCAGCGACATGCAGGTCCAGCCCATTCCCCACTTAACAACAGCACCACAGCTTTAAGAGACAGGCGAGGCTCCAGCATAGCCCGCCCTAGTACTGACCCCGCTGGCTGTCCCTCGGCCGCCGCCTTAAGGTCCCCACTGCCTTCCACATGCCGTCTGCACCTGCTGGACTAACACTGTTGTGGCTGAGGAGGAGAGGAGACACACAGAGCTCAGTGCTTGCTGCCCAGACACCTCCAGGAGCTGGGCCATCGTCCAGTGGTGATGTTAATACCCCCGCAGTGAGCAGGCAGCCGTGCCCCTTCTCCCTCTCACCTCCGTCCAGAGCACCGCCCCTGGACTAGCCACGGGCCTAGACAAATGGGTGACTCAAACCTCCACAGGCCTCTGGGAAGCCCCGATTGTCACCCAAATCACTGAGGCTTTTGTATCCAAGGAGCACAACCCAAGTGAGAAGCTGCTGCAGGCCGGGCAGGCTGTATGAGGAGCAGGCTGTGGCCTTATGCACGACTGGCACATCTGCCAAGCAGATAAGAGGGCAAGCGTCCTGAGTTGTGGCAGTTTCGTGCCTCTGAGAGGTTCTGCTCCATGAGTTGCACCAAGAGGGACAATGCGAGCTGTGGCCACAGATCTGGCTGAAGAGGAAAAAGTGAGAAAGCTTCAAGAAGCCCGCCCACCAGGACTCTACCACAGCGGGTGTTGCCTTGCCAAGGCCCAGGAGAACTCCAGGGGCGAAGAGCCCGGCTTGAAGAACCTGCCCTGGGAACCATCCTGCGGCCCAGCCCCTGCCGCGGTGCAGTGGAGGCAGGAGCTCATCGCTTCTCCATGGGGCTTTCAGGAGACGAGGATGGGCGGGCTTTTATTACTCAAAGAGGAGCACTCTGAGTGCTGCAAACTTGCAGGGCCTGTCCCTGGAGGCCACAGGTGGCCCTTTGAACACACCGGCCTAAGGTGGACACGCCCAGGTCCAGCGTTTAACCTGGAAACGGCAGCCTTCGAAGGGAAGGACTAGCTGCTCCAGCGATGTGTCTCTGTTTATGTGGAGATTCCCCAACAAGGACGTGAGAAACAAGAATGGCTGCTTTCTGCAGGTGACAGCTTGGACAATTCTCTGGCTTCTACTCTGTTGTTAACAATCTGTGACTATGAGCCTTCCGCTTGTCCTAACCGAATCCTGATTAAGAGGCTGCCAGTGGGCCAGGGCCACTCAGCCTTGCCTGCAGGAGAGGCTGAGGCCCACTCCCTCGGAGGAGGAAATGCTCTGTGCTAGGCCAGAAAAGGTGGGCCGCAGGGGCGGTCGGGGAGAGCGGGGCTCCAGCTTGTGTATGCCGGTGAGCAGGAAGAGCTAGTCCTCCATGTCCACTTGGTTCCCTCTGCACCGCCCAGCCCATGGGTGGAGGCCCGAGCTTCCTCTGCTGTCACTCTCCCTGTGTCCTGGCAGGCTCCCCATGCAGACTCAGGGGTCTCATTCTGATTGGTGGCAGGGACTGAGAGGGCTTGACTGGCATGCAAGCCAGAGGCTGTCATTCTCTGCTCCTCCCCTTCCCATGTCTCTAGTATCTGCTCCCTGCCCTTCCTCTCCAATCCCAGCCCCTCAGTCCTGGAGCTCCAGAGGAAAGCGCAGGGTGAGCTCAGGACTCTGTGCCCTCCTTAGGCCTATTCCCTACACAATCGAGTAGCAAACACCCTTCCTTCCTCAGTGAAAGGACAAAAACAGGGGGACATTACACGCCAGACTAATGACCCCCCAACCACATGCACTGAGGCCTTCAAGTCCCCCTGCAGGAAGCGCCACATTCCCTAACATTCACCAGAGAAGCGAGCATTTGTTGGATGTCCATCTACGATCCTCAGAGACACATCTCCACGTCAGAGTTCCCCCTCTCTCCCTCCCAGGGACTGCACCAGGTCCCTTGTGCCTCCCGAGAGGCCTATGGGGCAGGGCAGTGCCGGGCCACAGCATCTTTTCCCAGGACAGGAAAGCCCCTACAATGTGTCAGGAACTGTTGGAGTTGTGGTGTCTTATGTCCATCTTCACAGCTGGGACATGGAGGCCCAGAAGTTGAATGACTTGCCCAGATGACAGAGCCCGTGAATGAGGGCACCAGGGCTGGGGCCAGGATGTCTGAATCTAGACTTCAGCTCTTCCTGCCACATCATGCCACACCAGCTGAGGCTGAGGGCTTGACTGGCACGCACGTGGCTGTTGCCATTCTCTGGGTCTCAGAGCTGAGGCAGGGCTGCCTTGTCCTGTGTTCTGTGTCTTTCAGCCTGGCTGCTGCTCCAGACACCCCGCCTGCTGGTCCCGCAGGGGGACCCCATCGTGCTGCGGTGCCACAGCTGGAAGAACTGGCACCTGTACAAGATCACATTCTTTCAGGATGGGAAACCCAAGTGGTTTTCCCATACGAATTCCAGCTTCTCCATCCCACATGCAAACGCCAGCCACAGTGGCGCGTACCACTGCTCAGGGTTCCTAGGGCAGACGCTGCACACATCGCAGCCTGTGAGCATCACTGTCTCAGGTAGGAACCCTGCCCAGGTGGCAGGAGGTGAGGCGAGGGTCACCTGGGCGTCCACGGGGATGCAGAAGTGCCACAGCAGCAAATCTGGGCCCCAGCGCACAGAGGAGAGGGGCCAGTGGCCAAGAGTATGGGCTAGAGGTCGGGCCCTGGGCTTCCAGGTGGAGAGGCAAAGCAGCGGAGCAGACAGCCCCCCCCCCACCCCTCGCCCCAGCACAGGCCCTGCGCTCCAGGACCCTCCTGGGAACTGAAGTTCTCGTGTTCTGCCCGTCATGCTCTAGGGAGGGCCCATGCCGACAGCTCACCGCTGCGCTGATGCAGTGGGTGCCTCTCCCCAGGGGCCTCCAGGCTCCTCTCCGGCCACTCTGAGGCCTAGCAGGAGCCCTTCCCTCTGCGGTGCATCTTAGGTTAGTGACAGACCCTGGGTGGGGAGATAGTCCAGCACAGACACCCTGAGCAAGCGAGGTGGCACCTGGGAGGGCCCAGGCACAGCGGCTGGGGGGACTAGCCTGGGCACAGCCCTGGGGCAGGTGGACGCGGGCACACGCCTGTCTGAGTTCTGTCTTCTCCAGTGTCCAGCAAACTCTTCCTGCCTGTGGTCGTGGTGGCTGTGATTGCCAGCATTGTTGCTGTGGCTGGTGTGGCTGGTGTGGCCTGGGTCTGCTTCAGGCGACACCAGAGTTCAGGTTTGTGGCTTTTCTTGGTTTCTCTGATCAGCTCTTCCCTGGTCAAAGCCCTAAAACATTGCCAGAACCCTTCTCTTTGGGCTACAGAGTCCTCACGTTGAGACATGGCCTCACATTTTAGTTCTTCATTCATTTGCTAGCTCACTCCTCCCCCGAGGCTTGGCCACATGTGTTTCGTGTGGAGTGCTGTGTTAGACGCCGTGGGAGGCACCCAGACCCAGAGTCTGGCCTGTGCCCTCGCCGAGCTCACAGGGCCGCAGGCGGGAAGACAGGAGCTCAAACAGATCGTATGATCAGAGGGATGAGAGCAAGGACAGAGAAATGCGAGGCCACGGGGGGAGGGAAGAGCCCACAGAACCGTGTGGGGTGGGCCGTTAGAGACACTTTCCTGGGAGGCACACGTTGGGGGCCGACTGCCTCTGGCCAAGTCTCAGCTCCATGGCTCACCAGCTGTGTGGTCTTGGCTTCTCCTCAACTTCCCTGATCCTCAGTTTCTTTATCTGGAAAAGGAGATATGAACAGCAGCCGCCTCCTGGGTGTTAGGAGGTGAGGAGGCTGAAGCTCTTACCACAGCTGCACATGCAAAGGAGGGTGCCTGCCCTGTAGGGGGAGGAAGGGGCAGAGAGGTGGGAGGGGCTAGAAGCTTGAGGCTAAGCGATCAGGGGAGGAAGCTGGACTCTGGGGAGCAGCTTCCCCCACAAAGAGCTGAGGTTGAGGAGAGGGACCTGAGAACCTGGCGAGCTGATCAGCACCATCATGGCCTGAAAGGCAGAAAAGGCAGCTCGAACCGAGAGAGAGTACTCAACGCCGCACCCAGCACCCTGCAGCTCCCACCAGGACCTGGGCACCCTCAGTAACCAGGGAGATGCAGAGAGACCCTGGGAGGGAGGAAGCGGTGCTGTTAAAGGGCAGAGCAAGCCCCGGTAGGAGCAGTGCGAGACCTCCCAGCTTCCTGAAACCCATGCTCACTCTAGCGGGTGTGGTTTCTCCCCACCAGGCCTTCTGTAGTAGCCCTCTCTGGGTGGAAGCAGGGAGGAGGGCGTAGGACTCCTCTAAATGCTAAACGTCTGTGTTGGTTCTAACACAATCCTAACCTTGATCCTTGGTCCTGAGGACTCAGGCCCCACCGTATAACCTACTAACCTCCTGTGTGCCCTCCCAACCCTCCCAGGAACCCCTGAGAACAGGGAGAGGGGAGAGACCCTACCTGAGGAACCAGGTGAGTGCAGCCCTGGGGCTCCTGCTGCCCTGCCTGGGCGGCCAGGTGAATTGGAGCAATCGGTGGTTTGTGTGTGTTCAGCAGGCACACTGGAGGGAGGGGTTGGGCAGAGCGTAGGGCTCAGATCGCTTGGGACATACTCCTGGCCTGAAGAGACCTCACTGGGTGTGAGGAGAGGAATAGCCATGTAGAGGGAGGAGTTCGCCAATGTCTACTGCACTGGCTGCTGGCTCCGTCCCTCCTCGCTCTCCCTCTTTCCTTGTATGTCATGGTGTCACCAGATCCAGGACTAGGAATGCTGGGAAATTTCCAGAGCAGGAAATGAGAGGTAGCTTTGGCTGAGCTGGCACATGCAGGGGTTAGAAGATGTAAGATGAGATGACTAGGATTGGGGTAGGACTCTAGGAGGCAAGGAGGAGGTCTGGGGACAACTTGGATTTGTTGGAGAGTCTGTCCTCGTGGAGTGATGGGATCTGAGTGGTTGGGCTCAGCTCTCAGAGGAGCACAAGAAAGCTCTGGGGCTCTAGCGTAGCATTTGTCGGCTCCACGGAGGGAGCTCAGGTCTAGGCACTGCCTGGGGATGCCCGGGCTCTGTCCCCACTGGGGCAGAGGAACGTGGCAAGTCATCCCTGTGGTCCAGTCTTCTCGCTGAGGAAGCTGGCCTCCAGGTCTGACATGGAGCCAGTGGCCGCCTGGCCCTATCCAGGTGCAGCGTGGTTCCTGATGCAGCCAGAGCATGAAGGCACCGGCCAGCAGTCCTGTAGGCAAAGAGGCCAGGGACCCTTAGGGGGCGGGGTGACCCAGAGCAGAGCCGCAGATCTGAGATCCCGAGCATGTGCTGTCCCATTGTGCTCTGAGCAGCCACGTCCCGGCCAGACTAGGGGGGTGGGCGATACCCAGACCCTGAGTGGAGCCTGGTCACCACGCCTGGCCACTCAGATGTGTGGCCGTCTCCACAGGGCATTTACTTTGAAGCCAGGACTGGGGTTGGGGCTGCCATAGGTGCACCAGGTTAGAGGGAGCATGCAGGGGTCTGTTCCAGAGTCTGGGGCATGGCAAACGGGGTGCTGTCTAGGGGCCGGGAGGACCTGCTGGTGTTGTCTCAGACCTTGCAGCTGCTGCAGATACTGAGGTGCTTTCCCAGCCAAGGCACAAGGGACGGGCTGTTCTACTGCACTGGCTGCTGGCTCATCCCTCCCTCCCTCCTCACTCTCCCTCTTTCCTTGTATGTCATGGTGTCATCAGATCCCTCACAGTCCCAGCAAGGATGCACCTCATTGGTCCAATGTGGCCGATGTCTTTTCTCCCTGAAGTTTGTCCCAACACTCAGACCCCGGAGCTGCCTGCTTTACCACGCAGCACAAATACCCGCCTCCCTTAGCCAGTATGGCAGGAGTGGCTTTGGCCTAGGGTGGCAGTACGCAGTGGTCCCCACAGCAGGGCTCCACTGACTATGCTTCTCGCCCACAGCCAACATCGCCGGTGCTGATGCAGCTGCCAAAGCGGAGGTGAGCCCCCAGCCATGGCCTGTCCCCCTCCAGTGGCTTCTCTGTGGGCCCCATTGTCCCTCTGCCTTCTCTAGGTGGAGAACGCAATCACCTACTCCCTCCTTCTGCACCCTGACGCCCCTGAGGAGGACACCGCGCCCTCGGATTACCAGAACATGTAGCCTCGAGGCGAGGGCCTAACAGCCCATCTCATCTTCTGGCTGACCCCCTCTGTGGGATTCCTGCCGTCCGAAGAGGGGGGACTCTTCCAGGGTCACCCATGGGGATCCTGGGCTCCCTGTCCTGATAGCATAGCCTAGGGTCCCTGATGATAGCCACACTGACCCCTGAGCCCCAGCACTTCTCGCCATCACACTCCTCTGTCCCATGTCCACGCAGACAATAAAACTTGCTTTTAAGCGATTGTAGCAACAGGGGAAACACTTATATTGCAGGTTACAGGGGAAAGCTACATTACTATATATGATCTGAGAAATGTTGAAACAGAGTAACGCATGCCAGCATATTAGAGTGGTGGTTTCAAGGTGCTTTTCCTTTCTGTTTCTATCAGAGTATGTTACTTTTATAATAAAACACTATAAAACAACACTCACTTTACCAGATTGAAAATTTTAATCCTCACCCAAAGGTATGTTTTTATTGATCTTTAGATGGAGGGATACAGATTGCCTAGGTCTGTGCCCAGTTCAGGAATTGAACGTGCATCCCCTTGGTGTATGTGGTGACGCTTCAACCAACTGAGCCCAGCCAGGACCCTCCCTTTTCGAGGCTGGGCAAGAACCCTCTCCCCCCACCCCTTTTCTAGGCTGATTTTTGGCGAGTAAACCGCCCTGGCCCGCTTCCCTTCAGTGGTAATCTTAGGAATGACCCTCTTAAAGCAGAGCACTCTTCTTTCACTGAATTTGACTTCTTGTGTCCGTGTCTCCTTCCTCTTCCTTCCTGGTGGATAAAGGACCACTTTGCTTTGTAACCCAGTTTTCAGCAAGCCAAGCTTCCATGGGTCCTCAAGAGAAACTGCGGATGCTTCCTGCCACTGTTCCTGCTGCAGGCATCAGAGGATGTGGCCTCAGAGAGGCCGTCCCAGCAGCTGGAAGACACCCGGCAACCCCTGGGGGTGGGTGGGGGGGCCTCTGTGAGTTCACTGGAGAGGCCTTGTTTTCTGGGGACCCTGAGACAGATCTACATGCAAGGCTCTTACAGTCAGAACTTAGCGGCTTCCTTTGCTGGGTGGTTGCCATGGCTTTTGGGATACACTTCCTATTCCCACAGTCAGAATTCACACGCACACTCACTTGCAGTGACTGGCATTGACCTGTGTAGAAAGAGTGGTGCCCTGGAACACCCACACCCCATGGACAGGAGAAAGGCCTCAGAGCTCACTTTCCAGCTGTGCTCTTATTTTCAAAACCATTCCCGACTCCCTCTGACATTGACCCTCTGACTCCTGAGCCTTTCCTGGAGTCTTCCAGGAGAATTGTCTGGCTCCTCCTCATCAGCCCTCTTTTTAAGGACATAAACTCAGTTCCCTGTAGCTTAATTTCCTGTAACAACACAACCAAGATTGTAGCCATCCAAAACTCCTGTGTAGACATTAATCAAAATATTGCTCCATGGTTGAATGCTAGAGAGACACCTTGACCTCTTAATCCGTTGATCCTTATCAGACTTGTCAAAGGTTTATTTAATTTAATTTAATTTAATTTATTTATTTTTTTTAAATTAAATCTTTATTATTCAGATTATTACATTTGTTTTTCTTTTTTCCCCTCCATAGCA
>JAAGEH010000042.1:503537-642333 GCA_011751065.1 Lasiurus cinereus
TATTTCAAATTTTTTACTTGATTCTTGCCTTTCTCCAGTCCGCTGCCAGGACTCTGTACAATATTCCTTATTTCAGTCAGTGTATGTCTAATTTCTATTTGGTCCTCTATCATCTCCAGTTGAACCTTTTCCATCCCTAGTTGGCTCCCCTGAATCTCTAGTATGTCCTTTTTCATCTTCTCTTGGGTCTTGCTAAATTTATCCATCTTTTCTAGCATATTCTTGAAAAACCCCATAAGTGTGGTTTTGAACTCTATATCCAGTCTTTTTTTTTTTTTCCTCCATTTCTTTTGTTTGTGATCCCTTCCCCTGTCTCAGCATCCTCACCATGCCAGGGAAACTTCTGTGTTGGATTCAGCCTTATGATACCGGACGCAAAACCGAAGAAGCCTCTGTTGAGCTTGGGAGGGGTGGAGTCTCAGGGCTTAAGGGACTGCCTTGCCTTCCCGTCGGCCCCGCCCTCCATGGCCCCCGAGTCTCACGTGACTGGGTAATGGCTGGAGCGGTCCCTGTGCTTGCGCGCACCGGCAGTGCCTCTAACCGCTGCCTTTCCATCTCCCCTGCGCGCCAGGACCACACGAGTCTAGGTCCCCAGGGTTTCGCCCGAAACAGGGGCTCAGTGGACTCAGAAGTGGCACAGTTGGGAGGGTCTGTCTCCCGCCCACTCGCAAAAGCCAGTGGCACAATCAGCAGTCTGTCCTCTGAGCAGCACCGTGCGCGTGCAAGACCGGACCTGATCTTCTGCTACTCCCCTAAATTTCCGTGCACCTCTCCCTTTTCACAGTCCAAACTCCCCCGTATGAGTTTCGGCTGGATCTGGGGTTTAGTGTCGTAAAATAAGGGGTTCAATGCCGTTGGGAGTCTCCGTTTCCCTCCCGCCAGAGAAAGCCAGCCCGGTACTCTGGCACCAGCTCTCTCAGCGAGCGCATCTCAGTACCTCGGCTTTTTGCAGCTCTTCTGGGATTCTGTGAGCCCCTCTCTTTCCTTCTAGTTGTAGAATTTCCACTCAGCCAGCTTTCCTGTGGTTCTGGATGATGTCCGTTCTGTCTTTTAGTTGTACTTTTGAAATTGTTGTGCGAGGCAGCAGTGTAGGTGTTTACCTATGCCGCCATCTTGGATTCTCCCCAAAGGTTTATTTTATTACTCT
Organism: Lasiurus cinereus; assembly: GCA_011751065.1. Classification (NCBI taxonomy): domain Eukaryota; kingdom Metazoa; phylum Chordata; class Mammalia; order Chiroptera; family Vespertilionidae; genus Lasiurus; species Lasiurus cinereus. The sequence continues at coordinate 504,685 of JAAGEH010000042.1, forward strand.
TTTTACAAAATTAGCTTTGGATTTCTGATGGAGCCTTCTCTTTTATTTGCTTTCCATTTTGTACATTGTAATAATTTTAAGCCTTCACTTATATCCCTTTTCTTATTTCTGATACTTTTTTTTATTTTTATTTTTTTTATTTTTTAAATTAATCTTTATTATTCAGATTATTACATTTGTTTCTCTTTTTTCCCCTCCATAGCTCCCCTCCCCCCCCCCACCTCCCACCCCTCCATCCACCCTTACCTCCCTCCCATTGACCTCATCCATAGGTGTATGATTTTTGTCCAGTCTCTCCCTGTACACCCCTCACCCCTTTCCCCCTGAGAATTATCAGTCCATTCCCTTTCTGTGCTCCTGATTCTATTATATTCACCAGTTTATTCTGTTGATCAAATTTTTAATTCACTTAATTTTTAGATTCACTTGTTGATAGATATGTATTTGTTGTTCATAATTTTTTATCTTTTACCTTTTTCTTCTTCCTCTTCTAAAAGAGTACCTTTCAACATTTCATATAATACTGGTTTGGAGTTGATGAACTCCTTTAGCTTTTTCTTATCTTAATCTACCCTTCAATGCTGAATGATAGCTTTGCTGGACAGATTATTCTTGGTTGTAGGTTCTTGCTATTCATCACATTGAATATTTCTTGCCACTCCCATCTGGCCTGCATCGTTTCTGTTGAGAAATCAGCTGACAATCGTATGCGTGCTTCCTTGTAGGTAATGAACTGTTTTTCTCTTGCTGCTTTTAATATTCTCTCTTTGTCTTTTGCTCTTGGTATTTTAATTATGATGTGTCTTGGTGTAGTCCTCTTTGGATTCCTTTTATATGGGGTTCTGTTTGCTTCCTGGACTTGTAAGTCTATTTCTTTCACCAGGTGTGGGAAGTTTTCAGACATTATTTCTTCAAATAGGTTTTCAGTATCTTGCTCTCTCTCTTCTTCTGGCACCCCCATAATTCTGATGTTGGTACGCTTGAAGCTGTCCCAGAGGCTCCTTACATTATCTTCACATTTTTGGATTATTTTTTCTTTTTGCGTTTCCAGTTGAGTGTTTTCTGATTCTTTATATTTCAATTTTTTTACTTGATTCTTGCCTTCCTCTAGTCTGCTGTTAGGTCTCTATACTATTTTTTTTATTTCAGTCAGTGTATGTTTAATTTTTAGTTGGTCCTTTTCCAGCTCTCGTTGGTCCTTTTCCATCTCTAGTTGGTTCTTTTTCATCTCCAGTTGGTTCTTTTTCATCTCCTCTTGGGTCTCGCTAACTTTATCCATCTTTTCTAGGATATGCTTGAAAAACCTTATAACTGTGGTTTTGAACTCTATATCCAGTCATTTGTTTTCCTCCATTTCTTTTGTTTGTGATCTCTTCCTTTGTCATGGCATATTCACTATGCCCGGAGAACTTCTGTTTTGGATTCAGCCTTATGATACAAGACTTACAAAACTGCAAAAGCCTCTCTGTTGAGCTTGGGATGGGTGGAGTCTCAGGGCTTAACGGACCACCTTGCCTTCCAGTCGGCCCCGCCCTCCACAGCCCCTGAGACTCACTTGACTGGGTAATCGCTGGAGTGGTCCCTCTGTGTGTGCAAGTGCTCTCTTGCAGTGCCTCTAGACTGCTGCTTTTCCAGCTCCCCTGTGCTCCGGGACCATATGAATCTGGGTCCCCAGGGTTTTGCCCAAATATGGGATTTAGTGGAGTTAGAGATGGCGCAGTTAGAAGTGGCCCACTTGGGAAAGCCAGCGGCACAATCAGCAGTCAGTCTTCTGCACGCAGTGCTGAGCGCACCGCCCGACTTCTGCCCTTTTGCGACTCCCCTAAATTTCCATGTACTTCTCCCTTTTCACAGTCCAAACTACCCCCGTATGAGTTTCGGTTGGACCTGGGGTTTAGTGTCGTAGGATAAGGGGTTCAATGCTGTTGGGAGTGTCCGTCTCCCTCCCGCCAGAGAAAGCCAGCCAGGTACTCAGGCACCCGCTCTCTCCATGCGTGTATCTCTGTACCTCAGCTTTTGCAGCTCCTCTGGGTCTCTGTGAGCCCCTTTCTTTCCTTCTAGTTGTAGAATTTCCACTCAGCCAGCTTTCCTGTGGTTCTGGATGATGTCCGTTTTGTCTTTTAGTTGTAGTTTAGAAATTGTTGTGCGAGGCAGCAGTGTAGGTGTTTACCTATGCCACAATCTTGGATTCTCCCCACTTTTGCTTTTTTAAAAATCAAGAGCTATGTATAGATTTAAAGTCACCTAAGATATTTTCCTCACCAGATTATCTCTTTTACTGTCCTCCTGTGTATACTGGGATTGAATATTCCTTATTTCTCTTCTTTTATTTTTGAAAAAAGCACAATTTCATCAGAATATTTAAATTATACAGGAATTTATATCAACAAGATTAGTTAAAACTTCTCATTAAATGTCTTATAACATAATTTCTATAACTTTTAAGTCAAGTAAACCCATCAACTTTTGTGATTTCCACATACCCAGGGGACCTCCATCTTTAATAGGACTCTGAACTCTGACTGCTGAGCCTAGCACCTGATACCAAATAAGTATCTCCTGTGTTTTTCTAAGGTTTATAGTTTACATGTATATTTATTTTTATTTTTTAAATTTAATACATCTTTATTATTGAGATTATTACAATTGTTCCTCTTTCCCCCCCATAGCTCCCCTCCATCCAGTTCACACCCCTCACTTTGCCCTTACCTCTTCCCCCATTATCCTCATCCATAAGTGTACAATTTTTATCCAGTCTCTTCTCATACCCCCCTCACCTCTTTTCCCCTGATAATTGTCAGTCCACTCCCTTTCTATGCACTGATTCTATTATATTCTCCAGTTTATTCTGTTCATCAGATTTTTTATTCACTTGATTTTTAGATTCACTTGTTGATAGATATGTATTTGTTGTTCATAATTTTTATCTTTACCTTTTTCTTCTTCCTCTTCTTAATGAATACCTTTCAGCATTTCATATAGTATTGATTTGGTGTTGATGAATTCCTTTAGTTTTTTCTTATCTGTGAAGCTCTTTATCTGCCCTTCAATTCTGAATGATAGCTTTGCTGGGTAGAGTAATCTTGGTTGTAGGTTCTTGCTATTCATCACTTTGAATATTTCTTGCCACTCCACTCCCTTGTAGGTAATGAACTGTTTTTCTCTTGCTGCTTTTAATATTCTCTCTTTGCCTTTTGCTCTTGGCATTTTAATTATGATGTGTCTTGGTGTGGTCCTCTTTGGATTCCTTTTATATGGGGTTCTGTGTGCTTCCTGAACTTGTAAGTCTATTTCTTTAACCAGGTATGGGAAGTTTTCGGTCATTATTTCTTCAAATAGGTTTTCAGTATCTTGCTGAAAACCTATAATTCTGATGTTGGTATGCTTGAAGTTGTCCCAGAGGCTTCTTACACTATCTTCCAATTTTTGAATTCTTTTTTCTTTTTGCTTTCCCAATTGAGTGTTTTCTGCTTTTTTGTATTTCAAATCTTTCACTTGATTCTTGCCTTCCTCTAGTCTGCTGTTAGGTCTCTGTATAATATTTTTTAATTTCAGTCAGTGTATATTTAATTTTTATTTGGTCCTTTTTCATATCCTTGAGGGTCTCATTACATTTATCGACCTTTTCTAGGAAATTCTTGAAAAACCTTATAACTATGGTTTTGAACTCTATATCCAGTCATTTGTTTTCCTCCATTTCTTTAGTTTGTGATCTGTTCTTTTGTCTCCGCATTTTCACTGCTTCCCTGAGTTGGTAGAGTAGCTCTGTGTGCTAGGTGACCTATATGGCCCAGTAGCTCTGCCTCCCCACTTACCTGAGGTGGACTCTTTTGGTGCACCCCTTTGTGGACTGTGCATATAGCCTTGTTGTAGTTAAGTCTTGATTGTTTTTGGTATCACTGGAGAGTTGGTTGTGAGGATCACCTGTGTCTATGCTGGGAGAATTTATGTGCTGGAGTCAGCCTCATGAGACAAAACTTGCAAAATTGCAAATGCCTCTGTACTTAGCTTGGATGGGGTGGAGTCTCAGGGCTGAGCAGACAGCCTTGGCTTCCTGTCTGCCCTGCCCTACGTGGCCCCTGGATCTCAGTGTCTATCGGTAATGGCTGCAGCCCTCTCTGTGCTCATGAGTCTCCAGACCTCTGCTTTTTGTGGCTCCCTTGAGTTTCTGTGCACTCCAGGGACCCGTATGAGTCTGGGTCCCCAGGGTCTCGCCTGAAACTGGGGATCAGTGCAGTCGGAACTGGAGTTCAGTGCAGTCGGGAGGTTCTGTCTTCCTTTCGTTAGAGAAAGCCAGGGGCATACTCAGCAGTCAGTTCTCTCTGCGCACACTGGTGTGCTTTCCTCCAGACCTCTGCCTTTTGCGGATCCCCTAAGTTTCTGTGCACTCCTCCCTTTTCATGACAGTCCAAACTCCTCCTGTATGAGTCTAACCTGTAACTGGGGTTCAGTGTAGTGGGAAGTGGGATTCAGTGCAGTCGGGTGTTTCTGTCTTCCTCCTGCTACACGAATCCAGCCAATCCTCCACTGCCCTTCCTCTTCAAGTTTGTCTCTGTACCTCAGCTTTCTAAAGCTCCTCTGAGTCTCTGTGAGCCCCTCTCTTTCCTTCTAGTTGTAGAATTTCCACTCAGCCAGCTTTCCTGTGGTTCTGGATGATGTCTGTTCTGTCTTTTAGTTGTAGTTTTAAAACTGTTGTGTGAGCAGCAGTTTAGGTGTTCACCTATGCCACCATCTTGATTTCTTTCTTGCATGTATATTTAATCCCTGGTCCAGTTTTAGTGCTTTCTGTGTGAGGGGAGCGTTAGGGGTAGGTTCAGCTCAATTCCTTGTGCTTTGGATTTTCATCAGGTTGGCCCAGACCTGCTTTCCTCTCCTGGGCCTGTGGTCTCTCAGGACACAGCCACCCCAGCTCACGCCTCCCTGCTTCTCACCCACACTCGCTCACCCTCAGTACCAGGCCATTGCAATGAACACAAGCCTCTCAGACATGGAGTCTTCCTGTAAACGCTGGTTTTAGCCTGAGAGCTGCCTGCCTTCTGGGGCATGCTTTGCCTGTGGTTTTGTACAGCTGGGAGGTCAGGCCCTGCCTTCAAGCCCAGGCCTTCCTTTCCACATTTCTGATGGTTCCTCTCTCTTCTGGGCAACCATAAGGGCCTGGGGGGATAATAGGAAGAGGGTGATCCCGTGAGAAGGGGAGTGACCATGCCACTGGGAGCCACTGTCAAAGGGGACATCCTGAGGCAGGGACAGTGGCTTCTGCAGGCCCTTTGGAGTTGGGAGATGCTGTCTCCTCCAAGTCGCCCTCTTTCTGGGCCTCCTAGGGTGTCTCCAGTTTCCTCAGGACCAGGGTCTTGGGCTGAGCCTGAGCCTGGGCCCCTGCTGGGTCCTCTGGATACTTCTCTTTTCCTTTTGCCTTTCTCAGAGCCAGAGAGCCATAGCCTCTGGAGCTGCAGTTCTGAGACCGGTCTGAGAAACTGGGTGGTCAGAGCCCAGGAGGGACACAGCTATGTCTGATGCGATGCCATCACCACCCTCTTCCTGTGTCCTACCGCAGCCTAGGTTCTAGAAGCATGGTGGTGGTTGGAGGGGTGGGGGAGGATGGGACAGGGAAGGCCCCTGAACTCTCAGGGAGCCCACCTGGTTCTGTAGCCTTCCAGCAGCTTCTGCTTCTGTCCCACTGCTTGCAAGGCTCCCTTGCAGGTGCAGGAGGTGGGGAACCTCAGTGTGCAGGCTGATCCTCTAACCAATGAGCAACAGTGGCCAGGGCTGGTTAGGAGCAGGAGCAGGAGGTGGTGACCCTCCCCCACAGGAGCAGGAGACTGAGAGACATGTCAGACAGCACGAGCTATGGAAGCTCTCTGGACCAGGAGCAAAGTGCCGTCATTTCCCCACAGCCTTCCACGCAGATGACCTGGGACCTGAAGGATGGAAGCCAATCAGAGCTGCAGAGGAGACAAGACAGTTAAACTTACTTCCTCTTTTCTAATTTGAGAGGTTTCATGTTAACAAAGTTCGAAGTTCGGGGTGTGAGGCTGCAGAGACCTTCATACAGTCACCATGAAGCTGGGCTGCTTCTCGTCTCCTGTGCTCTGGGCAGCCCAGGTGCTGCTGGGTGAGTAACACCTGAACTGGTGGGCAGGGGTGGCCTGTTGGAGGCCCAGCAGGAAGGAGCCTGGACCTTCAGGCCTCCGAGGAGGCGGGGCTGGGAGATGGGAAGTGTGGGACTGACATGAAAACCTCGCAGGACCCCTCCCTCCCCCCCCCCGCCCCCGCCCAACCCCCTGGATCACTGAGCCTCTGAAGCAAGGACCTCAACAACTCTGGTCTTCCTTTTTACACTAAAGCGCCGGATGCCTCCCTGCTCTGGTGCTCATGGTCTGGCTGTCATAGTGGCCCGGTGGCAACATCTTGTCTTAGGGGCCTTCTCACACCGCAGTTCCTACCTTGGTGGACTTTGTGTCAGACATTCCATCTGGTGTCCTCTGCTCCCCAGCCCCCATGAGTCACGTCCCCCAGTCCTTCGGTCTCCCTTGATCCCTTTGGCGGCTCCCTTGCCTCCCTACTGTTCTCTCTTCATGCAGTCTCCCTAGCCAGCTTGTTTGTCCATTTCATCTCTCCTGGGACAGCTGAGCGATTTGAGTCCTGAATCACATTTCCAACCCCAGGCCTGTGCCTGAGCGTCACATTCAAATACCTGGCCTCGCACAGGGCACACCACCTGCGTGTCTCCAGTATCTCCCCACGCACATTGCCGGTGCCGAACCGACTGTCCCCTCCTGTCTCTCTCCATCCCACCTCCCACCAGACACGCAGACAAGGGCATGGCAAACAAGCCGGTTCCCCTCTGCCCGTGCTCTGCAGACACCCAGTTATCGTTGTCCGTGGAGCATAAGGAATGCCATGCTAGGACAAGCCCTTGTCATTTCTGGCCTGGGCTGGGCCAGTGACCTCCCAGCCGAGTGCCTTGTCCCAGCCTGTGTCCTTGAAATAGTTCTGCAATCGGCTGGCCTAGCCCTCAGGTAACCTCTGTGACCTCTGGGCTCTCCTGAGCAGGTGGTGCTCCAGCAAACCCCCGCTGCTTAGGTTCATGCCTTCTCCCTCTGCACTCTGACCTGTCTCCTCGCTTTGCTCACTCCACTCCTTCTGCTGAAAGGAGTACCCCATGCCCGTTCCCTTCTCGCTCACAAACCCGGGGCATCCAAACCCTGGGTGAGGTGACCCTGCCGCAGGAGCTGTCCTGGAGCCTCTGCCCGGGGCTGCCTGGTGCCTCTCTCCTGAGGAGACCTTGTGTGCACCCGCCTGTACCGTCCATCAAACCAAAGGGACGAGGCCTTTCCTTTTGTCTTTTAACCTTGTCTTATGTCTCTGAATTCTCACACCTGCATGGTCCCCATAGGAATGTCGATCATTTCACTGAACACAGAGCCAGCTCTGGGTAGCCAGCCCGTGTGTGGCCAGAGCTCCTGATGGACGGTCGGACATTCTGGTCTCCAAGCCTCTCCCACTGAGGGTGTTTCTTTGCCAAAGTCCCTTTTTATCTCTGGACTTGGTTTTCTTATTCACAAAACTGGAGTAGTGATGTCTCTGGCAGTGCTCTGAGGGGCAGTGTCTGGCAGCCCCAGCAGGTTTTGTGTGAGAGAAGCAGCCGAGAGCGTGGAGGCGGGTGGAGGAACTGAGAGGGCAGCCGGGCAGAGCAGAAGGGCAGAGGCTCTGAGAAGGGCACCTGGGCGTGAAGGACCGACAGACCTGGACAAATGGAGGAGAACCAGGAAGGGGGAGGGGCCTCGCTGAGGGAAGTGATGAGGTCAAAGGGGACTGTGGGGCCTTTGGGAGGGGACAGGGCCAGGGAGGGTCAGGGAGGGTGGACGTGGGAGGATGGAATCACCTCGCCTGAGCTAAGAACCAGGGAGGAGAATGGTGAGATTTTGGACTCAGACATACCGAACTTTCTTGCTGCATTCCCAACCCCTTTTAAATGTTGGTGAGTTAATCAGGGTTTCCAAGCCCGTTTCTTAAAGATGTAGAAACTCGGGATGCAGTCACACACCTGGGAGCTTTGTGATGATGAAACAGAGGGTCGAGGAAGAGCCTGGCACGTGATGCCCTAGCAGAGGTTAGAACTGACTTCTCCCTTTCCTCCTGTGCTGTGTCCACCGCTCGGGGTCGATGGCTGGGCCTCTGGTTCCTGTGGCCACAGCAGCTGGCTGTCATGTAGGTGAGTCCACCCTTTGGCCACTCTTTCCCCTGCCTCCTCCCAAACCACAGTCATTCACTGAGCACCTGCAAGCCAGTGAGTCACAGCAAAGATCCTCTGAGAGACCCCATGGGTCTACTGGGGAAAAGGTCTTGACGTCTAAAGACCTTTCTAAAAAGGGAGACTCCCCCAGGAAGAGGAGGAGGAGGAGGAGAAGGCAGGCATTAGAGGGCCCCTTCCTGCTCTCCTTTTCCAAGTCTCAGCACCATTTCCTGGTTCCTCTGGGGCCACGCCCTCCTCAGCCGCCAGTTCTGACACCCTGCAGTGTGAGGGCCCTGTCAGCACCTGGGACAGCGCCTGCCATCCTGGGGACAACATTGACTCTGGGGAGATGGACTTCCAGGCCAAGGGCTACACATTCAGCCGACCTTTCCATCTGGTCGTATCCTACGGTAAGGTCCTGGGAAGGTCCTCTCTCACTTCCCAAAGCTCTCCCTCAGCCCCGACCTTGCGGGAAGGTGCTGCAGAAAACGAGCCACCAATGACAGTTCTCCTTCCATCTCCTCAGCCCACAGACCCAGGTGCCCTCAGTCCCAGGCCTTAGAGAAGTTGTTGGGGTGAGAGCTCCCTGATCCTCAGAAAGCTGAGGGTCCACTGTGGGCTGCATGGAGGGCTGCCATGCAGACAGTGGGTGACTCAGCTCTTGCTCTGGGCCACAGACTGGCTGATCCTCCAAGGCCCGGCCACTCCCATCTTTGAAGGGGACCCTCTGGTTCTGCGCTGCCAAGCCTGGCGAGGCTGGCCACTGACCCAGGTCACCTTCTACCGAGATGGCTCCACACTGGGTGCCCCCGGACCCCACAGGGAATTCACCATTGGTGTGGTTCGGGAGGCGGACAGCGGGCATTACCACTGCAGTGCCATCTTCCGGAGTCCTGGTCCTGGGAGCCCAGAAACAGCATCCTCCGTGACAGTCACTGTCCAAGGTGAGGGCTCCGGGCAAAGTCGCTGTGACAGAGCGGGGAGACAGAGACAAGCCTCCTCATGGAGGGCAGTCCCCCGAGTCCCAGGGGCCCCTCTATCCCAAGCATCCTGATCGATGATTGGGCGTTGGGACGATTGTCAGACACCCCGTCACTAGATCTGCACCAGTCCAGGCCAGTGAAGATGGGACTGAAAGGATCAGATGGAACGCTCCTGAGATGGCTCCTTCCCCAGGGAGAGTGTGAGCGCCCTTTTCCTCAGGCTGAGCCGTTCTTTCTTGTCTCTCCCAGAACTGTTTCCAGCTCCGGTGCTCAGAGCCATGCCCTCACCCTCGCCCCAAGAGGGCAGTGCCATGACTTTGAGCTGCCAGACAAAGCTGCCTCTGCAGAGGTCAGCCACCCGTCTCCTCTTCTCCTTCTACAAGGGGGGCCGGACCGTGCGTGGCCAGGGCCTGTCCCCAGAGCTGCAGGTCCCTGCAGCCTCAGAGGCCCACTCAGGGTCCTACTGGTGCGAGGCTGCTACCGAGGACAACCATGTGTGGAAAAGGAGCCCCCGGCTGGAGATCAGGGTACAGGGTGAGTGGGCATGTTGACTCGCATGTGGAAGGTGGGGGCAGGATGGGTGGCCCCTGTGGGGCTCAGTGTGAGCAGATTCACAGGGACACAACAGAGGCAGCAGCCAGTGGCCAGGTCCCTGGGGACGGTGAGAGTACCAATAGGGACTTCTCCCTAGACCAGGGGACCCCTCACCAAAGCAGGACCACGCCAACTCCGCAGCTGCTGCTCATGGGTGATGCTCCCACCAGAGACCTGGGAGCCCGTGTTGGTTCTGGGAGCCCCATTGTGAAGGCTGCTTCTGGCATGAAACATAGAGGAGGAGTCCGGGGAGCCAGGGAGCCACATTGCAGGAATCAGGGGAGGGACAGGGAAGGCTCGCAGGCAGGAGTGGCTTACACACAGAGCGGGCAGGCTGCCCGGGAGGAGCTCCTTGAAGGTCATGCCCAGAGGAGGCTGCGTACTGTCCTCAGGGAAAGTGCCGCCCACACGCAGGGAATGGGTAGGGTCCCTCATGTGCACCTTCATGACCAGCCTCACTGCTGAAGGGTTTCGGATGTGAGCCAGGAGGGGCACGGGGTTCTTGAGTCCCTACTGCCCTGGGCCCCACAGCCGCAGTCAAGAGTGCAGGAAAGATTGCTGGGGAAGGGAAGGCAGGCTAGAGCTAGGCTTCCGATGTCACTGTACGTGTGCTCCCCATCCCACACCCAGGTCCCTTGAGCTCTGGTGCACCACCTACCTTGAACCCCACTTCGAAATCCGTGGCTCCAGGAATGCCTGCTGCGGAGCCGCCCAGGCCTCTGCCTCCACCGTCCAGCCCTTCCTCGGGAGGCCCAGGCTCCCCCTCTCTCCTGCACCACCGGATGGGCCTTCTCCTCAGACAGATGCAGGATGTGCGAGTGCTCCTCGGCCACTTGGTGATGGAGCTGAGGGACTTGTCTGGCCACCTGAAACTGGAGACCAGGAAGGGCCCTTCCAAGCAGGTGTGAGCAGTTCACCTGCAGTGTTGCTCTGCACCCCAATAAATTGAGCTCTCTTGTCTCCCTCTTTCTGTTCTGCACATGCGGACAGAGCTTCTCCAGCTTCTTTCTTGTTAAAAGTTAGAGCAGCCGAAACCGGTTTGGCTCAGTGGATAGAGCTTCGGCCTGCAGCCTGAAAGGTCCCGGGTTCGATTCGGGTCAAGGGCATGTACCTTGGTTTCGGGCACATCTCCAGTAGGGGGCTTGCATCGATGTCTTTCATCGATGTTTCTAATTCTCTATCCTTTTCCCTTCCTCTCTGTAAAAAATCAATAAAATATATTAAAAAAAAAAAGAGTCGGAGCAGGTGAGCATGGGTAACTGCACCAAGGGGAGCTGTGCAACTCCTCAACCTGGCAGCTAATCCTCTCAGCCATATGGCGCCTCCTGCTGCCAAACCGAGCCCAGACGAGAGAAGCAAGCAGATGGATTGGGAGGCAGTCTTGGCGGGACCATCCCCACCTGCCCAGGGGACACTTGAGTTGTCAGTTGTCAGTAAGTAGAACACAAGGGTTCTGCTAACAGCCTATAATACAGAGCAGCCCCCACAGAGGATTCTCTGGCTCCAAACGTCAATAGTGAGAAGGGGAACCCCAGCCTCATGGACACTTGGTATCCCAGGGAGGCTTTGCCTCTTAGGCTCAGTCCCCCACCCCAGCCTTACTCAACAAATAGTTAGACGCCGGCTTTCATGGCCTCTCCTCCTTATGGCTGTTAGGCACACGCACAGTCAGCGCATAGATAAGTGGAACAACAAATCAAAGTTTCTCTCTGTGATCATTTTAAAAAAATATTTTTATTGATTTTTTACAGAGAGGAAGGGAGAGAGATAGAGGGCCAGAAACATCGATTAGCTGCCTCCTGCACACCCTCCACTGGGGATGTGCCCTCAACCAAGGTACATGCCCTTGACCAGAACCGAACCTGGAACATTTCAGTCCACAGGCCTACACTCTATCCATTGAGCCAAACCAGTTTCAGCTATGATCATTTTTTTTTTTAAAGAAAAGAAACAAGGGAGGGGAACCACGCTGGACGTGAGAGCAGGAGCTCCATGGGCAATGTCTGGGAAGCCTGTGACAGGGTGTCGGCCCTCCTGCATGCAGTGTCCATCCACATAAGCGACTCATCAGCTGATGGCAGCTCTTGTCCAGGAATTAGGACATGATAGGCTTCAAATAGCTGCTCAGGTAACCATGGTAATTAATACATTTCTGTGAGGCATAGAGGTGAAGAGTTAGGCATTCCGGGGGCAAGTCCTGGATGCAGGAAAAGACCCGACCATATGGTGGGGAATGGTGGATTTTTCAAGTCAAACTCTGAGCACTGTGTGAGAAAGAAGAGTCCGGTCAGGAATCCCGGGAGCTTTAGTGGAAGATTGCTTGCTTTGTGTGTTTTCTTGTGGAACTCGGTGAAGAGGCTGTGATGCCAGCTGGTGTGGACAAGGCTCGGCTGACGGGTGTCACATTCTGTCACAGAGAAGGCCCTGGCCAGGAGTCAGACCTCTGCAGAGCTGCGGGCATGTGGGCACCCACACTGGTCCCAAAGTGAGGAGCCAGGTGGGATCTGGGGGTGTGGTCCCAAAGCAGGCAGTTCTTGTCGCATTCTCCCAAGAGGCAGCAGCATTGCTAACAGGACTGGCACCTTGAGAGCATGGAGGTAATGCTCAGGCCTCTGGGTGTCCCAAGCCAGAGGGGAAGGGACCACCTTAACCGAATTGATGTAGGATCATCTCTTTCCTGCAAGAGTCCCCAGGGAAGGAGGTGCTCTCTGCTGAACAGTCAAGGGAGGGGACTGGAGACATACTATCCAAGTGGAAAATTCATTAAGTATTTACCCAAGACGCAGGCTGCCCGCTGGCTGCTCAGGGCAGGGTCAAGTGGTTCAGAAAGAAGTGGAGGTCAGACCAGAGGGGCCCAGGCAGTAGCTTTTCTGCTTCAGGTGAGGGTGCTGCAGGCATGGGGAGGGAGGTGCCATGGGTGTGCCTGGGGGTACCCTGGGTTTGGGGGAGGTGCTGTGGATGTGGCTGGAGGGGTGCTCGGCAGGACAGAAAGAAGAAGGCTCCAGTGAGTGGAGGTGCCACAGGGCGAGGCACTGTGGTGGGTTAGGAGAGAAGGTTTTTCTAACTTAGGGTTTGGGGCTCAGGAAGGGAGAAAGAAGAGTGGATGCATTACATTTCTATCTCTGATGGATACACTGGAGGCCTGGCTTCCTGTCTGCTTACCTGTGGGAGGTGTGAGCCCTGGGCGGGCATTCCATGTCAGCCTCACAGCCTCACAGCCTCACACTGAGGTCTGTCCTGGGGAGGCCGAAGGAGAAAGACCCTGGGGGTGTCTCCCCACCTGAAGCTCACAGGGCAGCTGGAAGGGGATGGGGGTGGGGTGCCCTGGGGGCCAGGGCGGGCAGGGCAAGCTGTGCTCAGCTGGTTCCCCAGAGGCCGTGGGGCTGGCCGGAGAGGCAGGTGCTCTGGGGTGCTAGGTGGGCCCCTGAGGCTGACACATATGGGGCCCATTGCCTGCTCCTCCAGCCGCCTCTCTAGGAGTTAGGAGCGTGGAGCTCGGTGGGCAGCACTGCCTCCTCCACCCCCCAACCCTGCGGCGTCTCTAGCATCAGGTCCGTCATGTGGCCGCTGGCAGCCCTCCTGCTGCTGGGTGAGTCCACAGGGAGCACTCGGTGGTGGGGGGAGAGCGTGTCTGTGTGTGGCGCATGCAAACCTCCACTCCAAGCAGCCCACTATCTTGGAGGATGAAGAGGCGGGAAAAAGTCAGGGCGGGCTCCTGCTGAGTCTTCTTGGGCAAGAGTCCCTGGCTTCCCTCACAGCCCCAAGCTCCCTCCTTCCTTCTCTTTCATCCTTGTTCGTAGCACCCAGCAGTGGACACGCCGGTGAGTCCCAGCACCCTTGCCCAGTGTTGACACTTGGACACCAACCTCAGGGGTCTGCGTGAGCTTCTGCCTGACTGTTCCGGGAGAGTGTCTTTCCCACACCACACTGTCTGGTGACCGCTGGCTCAGCGGCTTAAACCTGGCTCTGATGGATTGACACCTTGCAGCCCCGGGACTCCCCAGAGGCTGGGTTAGGGAAGAGGGCTGGCCCAGGGGCTGTTTTCCTGAAATTCCCCAACTCGGAGCACACCTGTGGGCACCTTGCCTTGACCCCCTTCCACACTGCCCCCCCCCTGCTCCCTGCAGTGGCCTTGGAGAAGCCCACACTGTCTCTGCACCCTCCCTGGACCACCATCTTCAAGGGGGAGCGGGTGACCCTGCGGTGTGATGGGTACCACCCTCTGGTCGTGGAACTCAAGCCCATCAGCACCCTCTGGTACTTGGGCCACCTGCTGCTGCCCCCTCATGGGAGGAGCATTGAGGTGCAGACCCCAGGGGTGTACCGGTGCCAGACCCGGGGAGCACCCGTCAGCGACCCCGTTCACCTCTCTGTATCCAATGGTGAGTGCCGGCCCTTGGGGGGTGGGCACAGGTTCCTGGGGCACTGGCTATCCTGTGGGAGGGACACTGGGTCACTCCCATTGGGACAGAAAGGGGGGCACGTGGCACTGGGTGCAGTAAGGTTGGCCTGTCCCCAAAGGTCCCCTCAGCCTCCTGCCACAGTGAGTGGCAAATGGACATCTGCAGCCTGCAGAGCTGGCCTGGGGTCCCCTCAGTGTAAACACAGGGCCAGTCTCCCCAGCCCGCAAGGATGGCGAGGAGGGTCAGGAGCCTTGGGGCGGGGAGCAGGACTGGCGGGAGGGTGCCAAGCCACCTGGAGGAAGCGGCCTGGACCCTGACGGGCATTCCTCCCGAGGGCATCTTTCTTCCCCTCCCCTCCCACTCGTCGACAGCAGGGGCGGCCTGGCGGCTGGTGCCGGCGCGCAGTGGGTGGGTGAGCGGCTGCGGATGGGGGTGGTGGCGGTGAAGAAGCGGACGCGGGGGGGGAGGGGGTCCTCTGGGAGTCGTGTCCTGCTGACTCGCAGACTGGCTGATTCTGCAAGTGCCCTACGCCGCGGTGTTCGAGGGCGAGCCGCTGGTGCTGCGCTGCCGCGGCTGGTACGACAAGGCGGTGTACCGGCTGCACTACTACCGCGATGGCCGGGCCGTGCGCTACTTCAGCTCCGGAGCCAACTACTCGGTGCCGCAGGCGCGTGCGGGCGACAGCGGGCGCTACCAGTGCTCGGGCACCATGCGCCTCCCGGTGGAGAGCGCGCCCATGTTCTCCGCCCCGGTCGCCGTGACCGTGCAAGGTGGGTGCACCGTGCGAGGTGGGTGCGACCCGGAGAGGTGGGTGCACCGTGAGAGGTGGGTGCGACCGTACGAGGTGGGCGGACCTGGCTCTGGAGGGGAAGCTCAGGGTCGGGAACCTGGTGGGGAAGGAGGAGCGAATTTCTCTACGGACCACGTGCGCTTTCCTCTCCGGCTCCGCGGGGGCGGCGAGCTTGGCCTGCAGCCTGCGTGGAGGCGGGG
Organism: Lasiurus cinereus; assembly: GCA_011751065.1. Taxonomy (NCBI): domain Eukaryota; kingdom Metazoa; phylum Chordata; class Mammalia; order Chiroptera; family Vespertilionidae; genus Lasiurus; species Lasiurus cinereus. Next base: position 519,891 of record JAAGEH010000042.1, read on the forward strand.
TCCCTTCGTCCACCACACCGAGTAGGGACCACCAGGATCGGGGCGGTGGTGGCGCTCCTGCGGGACTGGGCGCGGTGGGCACAGAGCCCCTCCCCGGTGCGGAGGCCGAGCTGTGCCCCCACCCGCGTGGTCGCGTGGCCGCATTTCAGGAGCTTGTCCTCCACGCGCTCTGCCCTCCTGGCGGCGAGGTATCCTCCCGGGACACGGGAAGGGAGCGGCGTCGGGCGGGATGCGGGCTCGGGCCTCACGCGCGTCCGCCCCGCCCTCCCCGCAGAGCTGTTCGCGGCGCCGGTGCTGAAGGCAGGCCGCGCGGGGGCCGGCGAGGCGGTCCTTCGCTGCGAGACGCGCCTGCACCCGCGGAGGCGTGCAGTGCCCCTGCAGTTCGCCTTCTACAAGCACAGCCGCGTGGTGCGCCGCTTCGAATGGGCGGCCGAGTACCGAGTTCCCGAGGCGGAGGCCGGCGAGCTGGAGGCGCACTGGTGCGAGGCGGCCACGGCCTCCCGCAGCGTCCGCAAGCGCAGCGCCTGGCCGCAGCTCCCCGGGCGCGGTGAGCGGCCGCCTCCCCCCAGGCTGTGCACGCGCCCCGCCCCCGCCCCCGCCCCCGCGCTCCCGGGCCGCTTCTCCCTAACCCATCCCTTCCCCTCACCCTTCCCCGCCTCCCCCGTATGTGTCCACAGGGCCACCCGGAGATTCGGCCGCCACTGCCCAGGGTCCGAAGGCCGAGCCCCTGGTGCCCGGGAACCAGCCGCTTTCCTTCCGAAAGTCCCTGCCGCCCACGACAGCTCCGTCGGTCATTCCCGCCCCTAATGCCACCTCCGCCGGGCCGCGGGCCCCCGCTGCCAGAGCACCCGGCTCCGCGCCTGCTGCCTGCGCCCCGCAGACGCCCCCGGACCCCGCCACGGGTGCCCTGAAACCCGAGGTGGACCTGCTGCTCCGAGAAATTCGGCTGCTCAAAGACCTGCTGAGCCGAGTGGTCCTGGGAATGAGGGGCCCGCCCGCCTCCCCCGCGCCCGGGGCCGCACAAGAGTCTCCGAAGGTCCCCGGGGCTGAGTCCCTGGAGACCAGCGCTGTGGGGAGCTGAGAGGTGTCCGCCCCCTTCAGGCCAGCTTGTCGCTCCCCTCCTCTCCCGCTCCCCGCACCGCACCTGAGACCTGCGGAGCCGTCCGCTCGGCCTTCAAGTTGCTATGGTTTTCAGAAGCACATAAAGCCTGTGGGCCAGATTCAGCAAATCCCATCTCCACAGCACTTTTGAGCTGCTTAACCACGGTCTCCCTCTGACACCCTCCACCCGCTTCTGCCCAAAACCCAGGAGGAGGGAGTCTGGAGGGTGTTGGCAGGGAATTCAGGCCGGACCTTCCCAGGAGCCTCCTGCTGTAGCCCACACAGGCCAGCTGTTGCCTAAAGGCATGGAGGACACAGCCTCGGGATATGTGAGGGTCAAGTTGTACTTACAGATAATTTAATTCTAACGCTTCCCTGTCTGCCTCTGGGAGCATGGATTCCCTGCAGGGAAGGTCCATGCCCTTCATCCCTGAGCTTCCCATAGATACACACACACACATACTAATAAAAGGGTAATATGCTAATTATACTGGGTCGACTGACCATCTTCTGGAGCCACCACTCGCACCCACTGCCAGAGCCTGGTGCTGGTCCCAATCTCTTGGCCCTGTCAGCTGGTGTGAGCAGCAGCTGCCAGACCAGATTGCCCCTGAGGGGCAATTGGGACTGGCAGCTGCCTCTTATACCCGCTGCTGGTGACAGCCCTGTTTGCATTCGCTACCAGAGCCAGAACTACTGCTCGCATCGCTAATGGTGCTGGCCCGGCGTGGGAGCGGGGCTGCCAGCAGACCAGACTGGGATCTGTGGCAGGAGGGGCCGGAGTGTGTGGAGGATGGGTCTTGGCCCACTGCAGCCTCATGGCCCACAGTTCCTTTCAAGGTGTACAAATTAGTGCACTAAGGCCCCTAGTCTTATATAATAAAGAGCTAATATGCAAATGGTCACCACTCCCTCACACCGTCATGCAGTAAAGGCTCAGACACTCAACACTGGGGGGAGAGAAATGGGGACCTGCCAGGCTGTGGCCCAGGAGAGGGACAAGCCACCTACCCTGCGGTCCCGGGTGCCAGCGCCTGTGGCTGCAGCCAGGGCTAAGCCGTCTGCCCACAGTCCCCTGCGGTTGTGACCAGCCCGGGTGAAGCCGGCCCGGGTGCTGGGTGCCTGGGGCCTATTGGAGGAGAGAATCCTGGGTCCTGGGTGCTGGGTGAGGCAGAGATGGTTAGGGGCGATAAGGCCATCAGGGGAGCAGTTAGGGGCAATCAGGCAGACAGATGTGGTTAGGAGTGATCAGGTAGGCAGGCAGAAGGGTTAGGGGCAATCACGCAGACAGGCAAGTGAGCAGTTAGGAGCCAGTGGTTCCAGATTGTGAGAAGCAGTTAGACATCCCCTGAGGGGTCCCGGATTGGAGAGGGTGCAGGCCAGGCTGAGGGCCCCCCACCCTCTGTGCATGAATTTCATGCACCAGGCTTCTGATATATATATATAAATTAAAGGCTAATATGCTAAATGTCCCTCTGCCCATCTGCCTGGGTCACTATAATGTGCACTGACCACCAGGAGGCAGACACTCAATGCAGTTAGCTGCCCAGCTGCGGTGACTTGGCAGCAGCATTCTCAGTTGATGCACCTCAAAACCAGAGAGGAGGGAGCCCGATTCCTCACAGGATGGGGAGATTCCACTTTTGGCCATAGGCTATGTTGTTGCTGCGGCAATGTCGGTCTCAAATCTGGTTATTGCACACTTGCATTTGCATTCCACACCCTGTATGACAGCAACTTTGCAGAGTGCCCTCTCGCACCCTGGGATGTTGGAGATGTGGTTTTGACCCAATCCACACAGGCCAGGCTGAGACCCCATCTGCTGAAGGGACCCTGCTCACTCGACAGATGCTGGGGAGGGAATGTGGGAGGTTGGCTCCAGGGTGTGTCCGGCTCATCTCACCCAGTCCCCCTGCCTCACCAGCCACCTTCTAATAATTTCCTTTCAATGTGCATGAATCCGTGCACCAGGTTACTAGTATACATAATTTATTTCAGAGAGTAATGGAGAGGGGGAGAGAGGTAGACACATTAATGAGAGAGAATCATTGATTGGCTGCCTCCTGTACCACCCTCTGCTGAGGATCAACTTCAACCCAGGCATGTGCCCTTGATCAGAATTAAACCCTGGACCTGTCAGTCCGCAGGACTAGGCATCAGTGGGCTTCCCTCAGAACTGACAGGAACTCTGTTCTCCCTTTTTCACTTCCACTTAATATTCAGCCACAACCCAATTTCCCATGTCTTTATGGGCAATTAACCAGAAACACGTCAGCATTCTTCCTCATGCTCTCCTGTGTTGTTCACCAGAGCCCCTGGGATGGCACAGGAGGGTGAGTGCTTGGGAAACACTGGGCTCCAGAGAAGGAATTGAGGCATGAAGGACAAGCAAGAGTCCGAGTGGAACAGAATGCGGATGCCACCGTTTTCATGGAGACATGAAGGACCTGCATGTGTGCAGAGCTGCAAATAATTGGGAGAGGTTGGAGAATGGTGTGTGCCTGGGGGGGGAGGTGTTTCAGAGAGAAGATGGAAGGAGATGGTCCAGGGAATAGAAAGGGAGCAGAACAGGAAAATCTTGTTGGAAAGTAGGGTTCTGGTTAGGTGCTTGGAACCCTTCTTTCCTGGGCACCAGTGAGCCTCCTGGAGGAGATGCTCATTTCTATTTAGAAGCAAAGAATCAAACACATTGATCTCAGTGGGCATTTATTTATGCCTGAGAGGTCTGTCCAGGCTCCTAGGATCCAGTCCTGAGTTCTGGGTGTCCAGGGATTTGTGCTCTGATTCCCAGCTTCCCTGTGCAGACTCATCTCACCTCTGAGAGCCTGCTCCCCGGAACCTGCCTGGCAGCCCCACTCCATACCTTCCTCCGGACTGTTTGCCCTGAGGCTCGGCTACCCCTCCTCTAGTATCAGCACTAAGAGGCTTAGCAAAGGTCTCAAGGAATAAAAGAATCAGTTATCATTTTGTAAGACATCAAAAAAGTGAACTAGACCCTTAGAAGAGAGCTAGTGCATCCTTCCTGGTGGCCACTTGTTTCCAATTGGAACTGAAGATGTGGGCGGGAGGGGAGGAGTGCAGGGCGGGTGGGGGCACAGGTGCGGGGATGAAGACTAATGGGTGAGAATGAAAATTCTCCTGACAAACTTTTCCGGGGTGGGGTGATAGGGTGGATACTGACTTTCGTGCCCTCTAGACCTCCCTGTCTAAGCTCTTACAGACCTCGGCCTCCCAGCAAGACCTGTACTTGCTGGCCGAGCTCCTCATCCAGTCTGAGGTTCTAAGAGGCGAAAGGATGGCAGCAAAAGGCTGGGGAGCCGGGGAGGAAGCAGCTTTGCTGGATAGAGTACTCTTGGTTGTAGATTCTTGCTATTCATCACGTTGAATATTTCTTGCCACTCCCATCTGGCCTGCATCGTTTCTGTTGAGAAATCAGCTGACAATCATATGGGTGCTCCCTTGTAAGCAATGAACTGTTTTTCTCTTGCTGCTTTTAATATTCTCTCTTTGTCTTTTGCTCTTGGTATTTTAATTATGATGTGTCTTGGTGTAGTCCTCTTTGGATTCCTTTTATATGGGGTTCTGTGTGCTTCCTGGACTTGTAAGTCCATTTCTTTCACCAGGTGTGGGAAGTTTTCAGTCATTATTTCTTCAAATAGGTTTTCAGTATCTTGCTCTCTCTCTTCTTCTGGCACCATCACAATTCTGATGTTGGTACGCTTGAAGCTGTCCCAGAGGCTCCTTACACTATCTTCACATTTTTGGATTCCATTTTCTTCTTGCTTTTCCAGTGTTCTGATTCTTTATATTTCAATTTCTTTTTAACTTGATTCTTGCCTTCCTCTAGTCTGCTGTTAGGTCTCTGTATAATATTTTTCATTTCAGTCAGTGTATGTTTAATTTCTACTTGGTCCTTTTTCATCTCTAGTTGGTCCTTTTTCATCTCCATCTTTTCTAGGAGATTCTTGGAAAACCTTATAAGAGAGGTTTTGAACTCTATATCCAGTCGTTTGTTTTCCTCCATTTCTTTTGTTTGTGATTTCTTCCTTTGTCCCTGCATTTTCACTATGCCGGGAGAACTTCTGTGTTGGATTCAGCCTTATGATACAAGACTTGCAAAACTGCAAAAGCCTTTCTGTTGAGCTTGGGAGGGGTGGAGTCTCAGGGCTTAACGGACTGCCTTGCCTTCCAGTCGGCCCTGCCCTACAGGATCCCTGGGTCTCACCTGTCTCTGTGTAATTGCTGGAGCGGTTGCAGTGCCTCTAGACTGCTGCCTTTCCGGCTCCCCTGCACTCCGGGACCATATGAGTCTGAGTCTCCAAGATCTCGCCCAAAACTGGGGTTTAGTGGAGTTAGAAGTGGCGCAGTTGGGAGGCTCTGTCTCCCGTCAATTCATGAAAGCCAGCGGCACAATCAGCAGTTGGTCTTCTGGGAGCAGTGCTATGCGCACCACCAGACTTCTGTTCTTTCGTGGCTCCCCTAAATTTCCATGCACTTCTCCCTTTTCACAGTCCAAACTCCCCCTGTATGAGTTTTGGCCAGACCTGGGGTTCAGTGCTGTAGGATAAGGAGTTCAGTGCAGTTGGGAGTCTCTGTCTCCCTCCCGCCAGAGAAAGCCAGCCAGGTATTCCGGCATCCACTCTCTCCATGTGCACATCTCCGTACCTCAGCTTTTTGCAGCTCCTCTGGGTCTCTGTGAGCCCCTCTCTTTACTTTTAGTTGTAGAATTTCCACTCTGCCAGCTTTCCTGTGGTTCTGGATGATGTCCATTCTGTCTTTTAGTTGTAGTTTTGAAATTGTTGTGCGAGGCAGCAATGTAGGTGTTTACCTATGCCGCCATCTTGGATTCCCCATCACTTTATTTTGTTTATTAGATTCCATATATGAGTGAGATCGTTTGATACTTGTCTTTCTCTGACTAACTTATTTCACTTAGCATAGTCCTCTCCAGGTCCCACCATGCTGTCTCAAAGGGTAAGAGACCCTTCTTTTTATTACTGCATGGTATTCCCTGGTGTAAATGTACCACAGCTTTTTTATCCACTCATCTACTGCTGGGCACATGGGCTGTTTCCAGATCTTAGCTATTGTAAATTGTGCTGTTATGAACATAGGGGTGCATCCATTCTTTCTGATTGGTGCTTTGGGTTTCTTAGTATATATTCCTAGAAGTGGGATCACTGGGTCAACTGGTAGTTCCACATTTAATATTTTGAGGAAACTCTATACTGTTTTCCATAGTGGCTGCGCCAGTCTGCATTCCCACCAGCAGTGCACGAGGGTCCCTTTGCTTCACATCCTCACCAGCACTTGTCACTTGTAGATTTGTTGATGGTAGCCATCTGACAGGTGTGAGGTGGTACCTCATTATTGTTTTAATTTGCATCTCTCTGATGATCAGGGACTTTGAGCATTTTTCACATATTTCTGGACATCTGTATGTCCACTTTGGAGAAGTGACTATTTAGGTCCTTTGTCCATTTTTTTAATTGGATTGTTGTCTTCCTATCATTAAGTTGTATGAGTTCCTTATATATTTTGAATATTAACCCTTTATCAGGTGTATCATTACAAATATGTTCTCCCATACAGGGGGCTCCCTTTTCGTTTTATTGATAGTTTCTTTTGCTGTGCAGAAGCTTATCATTTTGATGTAGTTTCATCCTATCTAATAAAAGAGTAATATGCAAATTAACCATCACTCTGCTACACTCACAAGCCACACACACCAGCCAATTAGGAGTGAGTATGCAAAGTAACCCCAACCAAGATGGCTGCAGCCATGAGCGAGCAGGAGTGAAGCTTGGGTTTCCCTGGAGATGGAGGAAGCCAAGCTTTCCACACACCCTTGCGGGCCCAGGCCTCCACTCAAGGCTACAAAGTTTCAATTATAGAAGATAAATAAATCTCAACAGAAATGGCTGCTGCCAAGGAGCAAACAGGAGGCTTGGCTCTGTTCCAAGTTACAAAGTTTTAATTGTAGAAAATAAATAAATCCCACTGAGGGGCGTGGCTGGCCTGCAAACCACCACAGGGCCCTCGCCCAGGCTGCCCCAAGCCCCAAGGGAACTCCCACCCTGATCTGGGACACCCTTCAGGGCAAACCAGCTGGCCCCACCCATACACCAGGCCTCTATCCCATCTAATAAAAGAGTAATATGCAGATTGACCATCACTCCAACACACAAGATGGCTGCCTCTGTGTGGTCAAAGATCCTACCCCCATGTGGACACAAGATAGCCACCACAAGATGGTCAGCAGGGAAGGGCAGTTGGGAGGGACCAGGCCTTCAAGGGAAGGCAGTTGGGGGCAATGAAGCCTGCAGAGTACGGCAGTTAGGGGTGAGCAGAAGGGCAGAGAAGGGAATTTGGGGGTGACTGGACCTGCAGGGAAGGGCAGTTGCGGGGACCCAAGCCTGTAGGTGAGAGCAGTTGAGGAGGACTAGGCCTGCAGGGGAGGGCAGTTAGGGGTGACCAGGCCTGCAGGGGAGGGCATTTAGAGGCAAACAGGCTGTCAGGGGAGCAGTTAGGAATCAATCAAGTTGGCAGGGGAGTGGTTAGGGGGTGATTAGGCTAGCAGGCAGAAGTGGTTAGGGGCAATCAGGAAGGCAGGTAGGTGAGCATTTGGGAGTCAGCAGTCCTGGATTGTAAGAGTAATGTCCAACTGCCCATTTAGGTCCACCAGGATTGGGCCTAAATGGGCAGTCAGACATCCTTCGAGGGGTCCCATATTGGAGAGGATTCAGGTTAAACTGAGGGATACCCCTCCCCTGTGCACAAATTTAGTGTATCAGGCCTCTAGTTTATTTATAAAAGAGACTGTCTTGCCTCCTCTGTCAAATATTAATGGGGCATAATGGTTTGGGTCGATTTGTGGAATCTCTCTTCTGTTCCATTGATCTATGTATATTACTATTCTTGTGCCAGTACCAGGCTGTTTCGATTACGTTGGCTTTGTGGTATATAACTTAATATTTGGTATTGTGATTCCTCCAATTTTGTTCATCTTTCTCAAGATTGCTGCCCCTCTCTGGGGTCTTTTTTTGTTCATATAAATTTTTGGAGTATTTGTTCTAGCTCTGTGAAATATGTTGTTGGTATTTTAATAGGGATTGCATTGAATCTGTTGATTGCTTTGGGTAATGTGGACATTTTAATGATGTTGATCATACCAATCCATGAACACGGTATATTCTTCCACTTGTTTATACCTTTCTCTATCTCTTTTTATAATGTACTGTAGTTTTCCAAGTACAGGTCTTTTACTTCCTTGCTTAAGTTTATTCCTAAGCATCTTAATTTTTTTGTTGCAATGGTAAATGGGATTGTTTGTTTATTTTGTCTTTTTGAGAATTAATTATTGGTGTGTAAAAAAGCCATTGATTTTTGGATGTTGATTTTGTATCCTGCTACATTGCCAAATTCATTTAAAATATCTAGTAGTTTTTGATGGAGTTTTCTATGTAATGAGAGTTTTACTTCCTCTTTTCCAATTTGGAGTCCTTTTATTTCTTTTTGTCTGGTTGCTGTGGCTAGAACTTCCACTATTATCTATATACTAGAAGCCTGTGTCCCCTCAGCCTGGCCTGTACCCTTATGCAGTCTGGGAGCCCTTGGGGAATATCTAACTAATGGCTTAAGCCTGCTCCCCGTGGGAGCCGCTGACCACCAACTCCTGCATTGAGTGTCTGTCCCCTGGTGGTCAGTACGTGTCATAGCAACTGGTTGTTCTGCTGGTTGGTCGATTTGCATATTATGCTTTTATTATCTATCTAATTATAGAGGAATATGCAAATTATCCAGGACACCATAACATCACGACTGAACAGCAAGGACCTGAGACTGCATGGTCCTGGCCAGTGTGAAGGACCTCAGGCCATGCCCCTTGCTCTGCAGGGCTTGAAGGGGACCTCAGGCTGTACCCCTTGCCTGGCGGGCTTAATGGGGGGCCTCAGGCCATGGCTCCCCCCCAGTGGGGCTTGATGGAGACCTCAGGTTGCACCCCCTGCCTTTCAGGGCTTGACAGGAAAACTCAGGCCATGCCCCCCATCCAGCAGGGCTTAACGGGGAACCTGAGAATGCGTCCCCCCCCACCATGCCAGTCTGGGGTATCCGAGGCTGTGCCCCCCCACCTGGAGGGGCATAATGGGTATGGGGATGGCCGGGTCTAAGTCTCCTTCCACTTTTGAAGCGCATGCGGGTGATGGGTGGGAACTTGACTCTAGGTCCTGCAGCATGCCCCAGACTCTGACAGGAGGGAGATTTTCATATACATTTTACTAATTTTCTGTCATCTCTGACACTTCTATCATAGAGAAAGGAAAATAGCAATATTAAACTATTTCCTCTAATTAATTCCCTTTTAATGTGCATGAATTTTGTGCACTGGGGTACTAGTCTATACTAATAAAAGGGTAATATACTAATTAGGATAGATGTCTTCTGGATGTTCATCCAGAGGACGTCCATCCAGACAGAGTCATAGTAGCTGTGAGGCCTGGAACTCAGGCAGCCATGAGCCCCTGAGGCTGTGAGGTGAGGGCACTTGGGAGTAACCAGGCCAGCAGGGGAGGGCAGCTGGGGGTGACCAGGCCAGCAGGGGAGGGCCGTTGGGGACATTAGGCAGGCAGGCAGGTGAGTGGTTAGGAGCCAGCCAGTGGTCCTGAATTGTGAGAGGGATGTCTGACTGCTGGTTTAGAAGAGTCCCGGATGGAAGAGGGTGCAGGCCAGGCTGAAGGACACTGCCCCCCTCATTGACGAATTTCATGCACCAGGCCTCTAGGATATAAAAGCCCAGTAACCAAATGGCGGAATGACCAGAACGACCAGTCAACCAGTCTCTCTGATGTACACTGACCACCAGGGGGCACTGATGCTCAATGCAGGAGCTGTCCCCTGGTGGTAAGTGTGCTCCACAGTGGGAGGGCCACTTGGATGACCGGGATGAGCACTGCTCCCACAGCAGGAGTAGTTGCTCAAAGGGTGGGTCCACAACCTCTGGGCTGACCAGGACGAGTGGCACTCCCACAGAGAGATAATTCCTGCAGGCCATGCCCGCCACCAGTGCATGGGGGTTACACCAGGCCTCTAGTGTTGCATAAGAGTGGTGAAAGCAGACTTCCCTGTCTTGTTCCTTGCTGGAAACCGAACATTGTTTCACTAATAGAAAGATGTGGATTGGAAGCCCAGAAGGCTAGTCAACAACCTTAATTGCTCTAACCACTCACTGTTTAGTTGAAACATTGTTAGCTGAAACAGCCTCCTCCTCTGTTTATCTTATATATTTTTGATATTGGAATTTCTTGCCTAAAGGCTAGGGTGTGTCCCAAAGTCTCAATAAAAGGGATAGCAAGGCCAGAGCAGAGTGTAGTCTTCCCACTAAAGGAAGGCTCCTGCCTGGCCCCCCAATATTCCCAAATTAATATTTTTCTAGTCACTTTCACTTGCGCGTGGCCTTTTCCAGAACCCGAACCCTGAACGGGACATGAGAGGCGTTCCCACGTGACGTTTGGAGGAGAAGATATTTTTCTAAGAGCAAAGGAGGAAAAATACACCGAGAAAAGGTGTGGAAAATTCATCAAGAAAAAGGTGAGGGAAAATTCACCTAGAAAAAGCTGAGGGAAATTCAGTGCACACAAAGCCCATAGACTAACTGCCGAGTCGTGATCTGTAAGTAGGTGGGAATGTCTTTTTCAGCCAGGCTAATGGGGAAGAATTAGGTTATAAATATATAGTAAACTTCATTATAGACTTATGGTTTGCATGCTTAAATAATGTGGTTTCTTGTTCAAAATAAAATATTAGTTTGTATTTGGAATCTAAAATCTGTAATAAGTGAAACTCCACTGCTGAAACCGCCTCTAGTGCAGAGAAATTCAAAGGCTGCAGAAGAAGGCAGGGCTATCTGCTCTCAGGCAATGAGATTACTTAAGGTTTCATTTAAAAATTATAGAAGAACTCGAAGGGAAATGCAAATCTTGGCCAAACTGGATGTTAACTTATTACTTCGGAAAGCAAAAAAGAAAGGAAAAATTTAAGATCTGTCTTTATCTTTTAAGCATGAAAAGAAATTGGGCCACATCTGTTACTGATGCTTTTCCCCTGAAGTAAGCAGGATGTGGGGGAAGGGAGAGACACGTGGCGATTCAATATGAAAATCCACTCTCCCAGTATACTAATTTAAAGTCTTCTTTCTCGCCATGAAAAAGTCTTAAAAATTTAGAAATGTGTCTGGAATTTCTGTACTTGTGAGGAGAGAAGCTCATCTTTAAAAAAAGAAATGTGCACAACTGTCCACTTTTGGACATATTAGACAGGGTTTTTAAGCTGGAATCTCTCCGCAAAAGCTGCAGAAAAAGAAAAACCCAGAACTGCTCTTTATTTTTTAAGAAAGATAGCATAAAGAAACCAAAAGGAGAAGATTTTGTGTTATTAATCTAGGAACTGCTAAATACTTGACTTATCAGTTTTAAAAGTTCAAGATTCAAATTAAATTGGGAGAAAATAAAATAAAATTTCTCTAATAATTAGGAATTCAAAATATGTTGTTTATTGGTCTAATTAAAAAAGGATTAATTCTGTGATTCCCAACTAAAAAAATTAATATAAAAACCAGTTTAAAATATAATTGCATGGAAAGCTTTATCAAATAAAAATTAATAACTATATTTTAAATGTTATGAAGGTTTTGGCCTTTAAGAAGGGCAAAATGAAGTAACTAAATATTTCTTAAAATTCCAACAGCAGAATTTAAAATGACAAAAAGTCCATAGCCGCCTGTATTCTTAATTAAGCTAGAGGTGGGGCAACATTTGCGGCTTGTGAATCAGAGCTAAACATTTACTAAAATTTTTAAAACGAAGACGCTTACTTTAATTACTTAAATCAAGGTTTTCAGCTAAATGAAAGCCAGGGTCTTTTTAAGCAATTTGATTAAGTATTCTATTTTTTTAAATAAATCTTTATTGTTCAGTTTATTACAGATGTTCCTCTTTTTATCCTTATTCTCCAACCCCCACCCTATGCCCTTGCCCCCACCACTGTCCTCATCCATAGGTGTAAGATTTTTGTCCAATCTCTTTCTGCACCCCTCACACCCCCTTCCCCCAAGAATTGTTAGTCCATTCTCTCTCTATGACCCTAATTCCATTATATTCACCAGTTTATTCTGTTCAGATTTTTTATTCACTTGATTTTTAGATTCACTTGTTGCTAGGTATGTATTTGTTATCACTTTGTTGTTCATAATTTTTATCTTTACCTTTTTCTTCCTCTTCCTCTTCTTAAAGAATACCCTTCAGCATTTCATATAATCTTGGTTTGGTGGTGATGAACTCCTTTAGCGTTTTCTTGTCTGTGAAGCTCTTTATCTGACCTTCAATTCTGAATGATAGCTTTGCTGGGTAGAGCACTCTTGGTTGTAGGTTCTTGCTATTCATTACTTTGAATATTTCCTGTCACTTCTTTCTGGCCTGCATAGTTTCTGTTGAAATCAGCTGACAGTCGTATGGGCACTCCCTTGTAGGTAATTAACTATTTTTCTCTTGCTGCTTTCAAGATTCTCTCTTTGTCTTTTGCCCTTGGCATTTTAATTATGATGTGTCTTGGTGTGGTCCTCTTTGGATTCCTTTTGTTTGGGGTTTTCTGTGCTTCCTGGATTTGTAAGTCCATTTCTTTCACCAGGTAGGGAAAGTTTTCAGTCATTATTTCTTCAAATAGGTTTTCAGTATCTTGCTCTCTCTCTTCTTCTGACACCCCCATAATTCTGATGTTGGTATGCTTAAAGTTGTCCCAGAGGCTCCTTACACTATCTTGACATTTTTGGACTTTTTTTTTCCTTTTGTTTTTCTGGTTGGGTGTTTTTTCTTCCTCATATTTCAGAACTTTGATTTGATTCTTTGGGTCCTCTAGTCTGCTGTTGCATTTCTGTATATTATTTTTTATTTCAGACAGTGTATGCTTTATTTCTGACTGTCCTTTTCCATGTTTTTTTTTAAAAATTTGCATTCTCATTAAGATCCTTGAAGGTCTCACTAAGTTTCTCAGCGGTTTGTAGAGGATTCTTGAGTAACCTTATAAATGTGGTTTTGAACTCTATGTCCAGTCGTTTGCTTTCCTCCATTTCTTTCATTCATGACATGTTTCTTTGTCTCTGCACTTTGGCTGCTTCCCTATGTTGATGGAATGGCTTTGTGTGCTAGTTGTCCTTAGGGCCCAGTAGCTCCACCTCCCCAATCACCTGAGGTGGACACTCTTGGTGCACCCCTTTGTGGACTGGGTACACAGTCTTGTTATAGTTAAGCCTTGATTACTATTGGTACACTGGGAGGAATTGACCTCTAGGCCAATTGACTGTGAGGATTAGCTGTGTCTATTAATGGCATAACTGTTGTGCTGGAGACACCCCTATGGGGCAGGACTTGCTTCAGTGGAACTTTGGTGCTCACCAAGTCTGCCTCTTGAGTGTCATTTATGTACGTGACGAGTTGAAATCTGGTGTCATCACACACTGACCTCTAGGTACACTGGTTCCTGGATCTCCAAAGAGGTGCAAATCAGCTAGTGTCTGAGGCCACCCAGCAGGAGCTACAGGGAAATTTGCAGATTTCTCCTCTTTGCTTGGAGTTTGGAAGTTTTGGAGTTGTCTGACCCAGTTGCAATTTGTTAGGTTAAGCTGTTAGAGGGCAGGCCATTCATATGCAAAAGCCGCTGCAATTGGATGGGTTTGTAAATTGGGCAGGGCAGGTCTCAGGTGATGCCTAGGGCATGGCAAACAGTGATGGCTGCCAGTCAGCCCTCTCTGCCACATTGTGTTCAGTATCCTGTGTCCTGCACTCCAGCGCAGTAAACAATGATCCCTGTGTGCATCTATCTCTGGGAGAGAGCCACCCTCCCTTTCTGACCTGATGGCAGACAGTCCAGTTTCTCCCTCTATGAATCTGGGTCCCCAGAATCTCGCCAGAAACTGGAGTTCAGAGAGTTGAGAACTTGTAACTCCTTCCCAATTGAAAACAACAGCGCATGCCAGCCTAATTCGTGCATCTCTGTACCTTTGCCTTTCTGAGTCTCTCCACATTCTACCAGGTCTCAATGCACTTTTTCTTTCCTTCTAGTTGCAGAACTTCCATTCCGACAGCTTTCCCATGGTGCTGGGGGTGGGGGGTGGGGTAGTTGGTTTGTTTTTTAGTTGTAGTTTTGGTGTGGTTGCAAGAGGCAGCATGTATAGGTGTATACCTTATGTCACCATCTTGGTTCTCTCTGATTAAGTATTTTAATAAACTAAGACCTTGTCTATACAAAAAGAAATTGACAGCCAGTTTGAAATTGAATTGCCATGGCCTAGAACAAAGAATATCCTTACATGATATTATTCTACAATATCATTATAATTTTTGATATTTTAATACAGTATATTGTACAAATATCCCAAACAAACTTACAATCTAATTCTTTGAATATTTGGCAGCAATTTTAAAAAGAACATGAAAGGAATTAAGGCAGTGAGAAGGCACTTGAGCATTCTATATTGGCCCTTCTTGCTCTTTTGCCAAGATGGACTCTTCCACAGCTGTTGCCTGAGCTTTCTGTTCATGCTGAGGTTGAAGCCTCGTGGTGGCTGGTACCATGGATCTGTCTCGCCCAGTGGTGTGAGCTGGGCCCTCCCTGGAGAAGAAACCTGGGTTTTCTAAGATATGTGATCAATGCCGGGACCCCACCAACAGGCAAGGGGATCCCAAGGTAGATACTGGGCGTGGAGGCCATGGAGGCATAGGCTACCAAGGAGACAGAATTGAACCTCACTCACATCACCCTGCTTGGCCCCAGAGGATGGCTGGTTAGCCAGAGATGGGTAAGATTCCTCAGGAAAGGAACAATCTAAGATAGGCACAGTCGCAGAGGGGCCATCAGGAGAGAACTTGGGGACCAACAGAGGTGGAGCACAGACCCTCACCCCCCAACATTGCAGGGGCTTGAGCCTTTGCCCCTTCTGAGGGAGGTCTCCTGCCCCGTGGCTGCTTTCCTTCCCATGCCCAGTTCAGATTGGGACCCAGGTAACAGACAGAGATTTGGTGCAGCTCAGATCAGGACCCAAGTAATAGAGACTTGGCCAACAGCAGCTGTCCTATATCTAAATCCAGCCTAACACCAAGGATGCTCAGAGCCTATTCTAGAATGCAAATAATCCTTTCCACTAATTATTACAGGGTAAAACTAAGATTGTTGGTAGAGTATTAAATTTGACAGTAAAAGAGTAATCAAGCTTTCATATTAATTTAAATTGGCTAATTAAAATAAGCAAATATTCAAGAAAATTTAATTGTACTGGACAAAAAGTTGTTCCTAAAGTATTAACTAAAATTTCTATTGGTAGTTCATCGCATGGTAAAATTGTTTAGCATGCAATAAGCCTAAAGCAGTCATATTTTTGTGCAAAAAAAATAAATTTTAAAATCATCAAGACTGCATTATAAAAAATTTCCAAAAGCCTCCTAATAATTAAATTAAAAAAGGGGGATAGTGGAGTAATATTATGCAAGGAAAAATATCCTGTAAGTAAATTACATCTAGAAAAAATTTTTTTACTTTGAAAATTAATTTTTATTTATAATGCTAACAGCAAGACATCCATGAAAAACACACATGGTATCAAAATAAGCCAAAGGAAAATGGTTTGGGCAAAAAGTAAAAAGGATCCCAAGTCAAATTCATAGAAAAAATTCCTTTACTAATTTCTGGTTGAGAATATGTTTATATATTTTCAAAAACAACTCCAAGACCATGTGGATTCCTATAACAGAGAATGCTCCAACTATGAAAACAAGATGAGAAATGGTCCAGAGATGAAGATGCTGACGATGCCTTGCCATCCTAGCAGTCAGCAGCTGTGTGTCGATGAAGGTTGCCCATAACCAAACCAGAGGGTGGGACCTGCATTGCCACCATTTGTCCACCATCCAGAACTGAAATATCATTGCTGACATGTACACTCAAAAACTGTTGGACATTGAAATTGGGACTCAAAAAACTGTTGGCCCAGAAAGAAACTTACTACAGAGTGATTCATTTACCTCTCAGCATAGCCATTGTTTCTTGTCTCATTTTTTGTTCTTATATGTTTATTTCTAGTCTGCAGATGCAAGATTTTTTAGAGGAAAGTAACGGGAAGATGCTGGAAACTGAACATTGTTTCACTAATAGAAACATGTGGACAGGAAACCCGAAAGGCTAGTCAAAACCTTAATTGCTCTAACCCAGCGGTTCTCAACCTGTGGGTCACGATCCCTTTGGGGGTCTAACGACCCTTTCAGAGGGGTCGCCTAAGACCATCGGAAAATGCAGATATTTACATCACGATGCATAACAGTAGCAAAATTTCATGGTTGCGGGTCACCACCACATGAGGAACTGTATGCAAGGGTCGCGGCCTTAGGAAGGTTGAGAACCACTGCTCAACCACTCACTGTTTAGTTGAAACATTGTTAGCTGAAGCAGCCTCCTCCTCTGTTTGTCTCATGTATTTTTGTTATTGGAATTTCCTGCCTAAAGGCTATGGGTGTGTCCCAAAGTCTCAATAAAAGGGATAGCAAGGTCAGAGCAGAGTATAGTCTTCCCACTAGAGCAGTGGTTCTCAACCTGTGGGTCGCACCCCTTTGGAGGTAGAACGAGCCTTTCACAGGGGTCGCCTAAGACTATTGGAAAACACCTATTTCCCATGGTGTTAGGAACCAACACACTGCTCCTCAGTGTAGCAAAATGTAGCAATGTAGTTTACTGTTATATGAAGACTGTTGCCCATGCTACACCACGATTCAAGACAAAATTTCATTTATTTGTAATTAGAAATAAATATTTCACAATATATAATTACATATTGTTTTTGTGATTAATCCCTATGCTTTAATTATGTTCAATTTGTAACAATGAAAATACATCCTGCATATCAGATATTTACATTATAGTTCATAACAGTAGCAAAATTACAGTTATGAAGTAGCAACAAAAATAATTTTATGGTTGGGGGTCACCACCACATGAGGAGCTGTCTTAAAGGGTCGTGGCATTAGGAAGGTTGAGGACCACTGCACTAGAGGAAGGCTCCTGCCTGGCCCCACAATATTCCCAAATTAATATTTTTCTAGTCTCTTTTCATTTGCATGTGCCTCCTCCAGAACCTGAACTGTGAACAGGTACCCTGAACCACATGAGACGTGAAAGGGATTCCCACAGTTCCTGTTCTTAGGGGAATGGTTTTAGTGTTTGCCCATTGAGTATGATGTTGGTTGTAGGTTTGTCATATATGGCCTTTATCCTGTTGAGGTATGCTTCCTTTAGTCCCACTTTGCTGCGGGGTTTCATAAAAAACTAGTAGCCCTGTGCATGAATCCGTGCACCAGTAGCTCACCAGTAGCTTGCTGCTGCTCTCCAGTAGCTCTCTGCCTGCTGCCCCGCCCTCCTGTAGCTCCCACTGCTCCCTCTCCTCCTACCCCTCTCATAGCTTGCTGCTCTGCCTGCTCCTGTAGCTCTTTGCCCCCTGCTTGTAGCCAGTAGCTTGTTGCCGCCCTCCTGTAGCTCTCACCTGTTGCCTCACCCTCCTGTAGCAACCCTACCCCCCCATCATAGCTTGCTGCCCTGCCTGCTCTTGTAGCTCTCCACCGCCAGCTTGTAGCTTGCTGCCCCATCATCCTGCTGATCCGTGATCCAATTTTTATGCTGTAAGTTGTTACACTTCATGGTGTAACAACCATTTGCATATTACATCTTTATTATATAGGATGGGTGTTGGATTTGGTTGAATGCTTTTTCTGCATCTATTGATGTGAGCATGTGATTTTTATCTTTTAATTTCTTTATGTGATACATCACATTTATTGATTTGTGCATATTGTGCCAGCCTTGCATCCCTGGAATAAATCTCACTTGGTCATGGTGTATGATCTTTTTAATACATTGCTGGATGCGACTTGCTTATATTTTGTTGAGGATATTAGCATCTATGTTCATCAGGGATATTGGCCTGCAATTCTCTTTCTTGTTTTTAATGTAATAAATCTTTATTGTTCAGATTATTACAATTGTTCCTCTTTTTCCTCCCATAGTTCCCTCCACCTGGTTCCTACCCCACCCTCTGTCCTTACCGCCTCCCATCCCACTGTCCTCATCATAGATGTATGATTTTTGTCCAGTCTCTTCCCACACCCCCCACACCCCATTCCCCTTGAGAATTGTTAGTCCACTCCCTTTCTGTGCTCCTGATTCTATTATATTTACCAGTTTATTCTGTTCATCAGAATTTTTTATTCACTTGACTTTTAGATTCACTTGTTGATAGATATGTGTTTGTTATTCCTAATTTTTATCTTTACTTTTTTCTTCTTCCTCTTCTTAAAGAATACCTTTCAGTCTTTCATATAGTATTGGTTTGATGTTGATGAACTCCTTTAGTTTTTTCTTACCTGTGAAGCTCTTTATCTGCCCTTCAATTATGAATGATAGCTTTGCTGGGTAGAGTAAACTTGGTTGTAGGTTCTTGCTATTCATCACTTTGAATATTTCTTGCCACTCCGGTCTGGCCTAAATTGTTTCTGTTGAGAAATAAGCTGACAATCATATGGGTGCTCCCATGTAGGTAGCTAACTGATTTCTCTTGCTGCTTTTAATATTCTCTCTTTGTCTTTTGCCCTTGGTATTTTAATTATGATGTGTCTTGTTGTGGTCCTCTTTGGATTCCTTTTGTTGGGGGTTTTGTGTGCTTCCTGGACTTGTAAGTCTATTTCTTTCACCAGGTGTGGGAAGTTTTCAGTCATTATTTCTTCAAATGGGTTTTCAGAATCTTGCTGAAAACCTATAATTCTGATGTTGGTATGCTTGAAGTTGTCCCAGAGGCTTCTTACGCTATCTTCATATTTTTGGATTCTTTTTGTTTTTTTGCTTTCCCAATTGAGTGTTTTCTGCTTCTTTGTATTTCAAATCTTTAACTTGATTCTTGCAATCCTCTAGTCTGCTGTTAGATCTCTGTATAATATTTTTCATTTCAGTCAGTGTATGTTTAATTTCTAGTTGGTCTTTTTCATATCCTTGAGGGTCTCACTATATTTATCAGCCTTTTCTAGATAATTCTTGAAAAACCATGGTTTTGAACTCTATAGCCTTCCTCTATTTCTTTCATTTGTGACCTATTTCTTTGTCTGCACATTTTGGCTGCTTCCCTGAGTTGATAGAGTGGCTTTGTGTGCTAGGTGTCCTATATAGCCCAGTGGCTCAGCCGCCCCACTTACTTGAGGTGGACACTCTTGGTGCACCCCTTTGTGGGCTGTGTGCACAGTCTTGTTTGTAGTTAAGCCTTGATTGTTGTTGGTATTACTGGGAGGAATTGAACTCCAGGCCAATTGGCTGTGAGGATCAGCTGTGTCTACACTGGGAGAACTTCTGTGCTGGAGACACCTTTTATGAGACAAGACTTACAAAAGCCTCTGTGTTCAGCTAGGATGCAGCAGAGTCTCAGGGTGGAGCAGATAGCATTGGTTTCCCATTATCCCTGCCCTAATAGGCCCCTGTGTCTCAGTATCCAAGCACCTCTGAGAGAAAGCCGCCCTCAAGTTCCGCTAGCTGCCAGACAGTCCAGTTTCTCCCCGAATGAGTCTGGGTCCCCAGAGTCTCACCTGGAACTGGAGTTCAGTGCAATCAGGGGCTTTTGTCTCCCTCCCACTTGAGAAAGCCTCCTGCATACTCAGTTGCCAGTCCCCTCTGTGCGTGTGTCTCAGTACTTCTGCCTCCTGCAGCTCCTCTGAGTCTCAGTGTGCTTTTCGCTTTCCTGATAGTCCAGTTTCACCCCATATGAGTCTGGGTCCCCAGAGTCTTGCCTGGAACTGGAGTTCAGTGCAGTCAGGGGCTTTTGTCTCCCTCCCACTTGAGAAAGCCTGCTGCACACTCAGTTGCCAGTCTTCTCCGTGCATGCGTTTCAGTACCTCTGCCTCCTGCAGCTCCTCTGAGTCTCATTGTACTTTTCTCTTTCGTTCTTAGTTGTAGAATTTCCACTCAGCCAGCCTTCCTGTGGTTCTGGATGATGTTTTGTCCATTGTAGTTTTGAAATTGTTGTGCAAGATAGCAGTTTAGGTGTTTACCTATGCTGCCATCTTGGTTTCTCTTTAATTCTCTTTCTTTGCAGATTCTTTATCTGGTTTTGGAATTAGGATAATGCTGGCCTCATAAAAAGAGCTTGGAGTATTCCTTCCTCTTAGCTTTTTTGGAATAATTTGAGGAGGATAAGTGTTAGTTCTTTGAATGTTTGGTAAAACTTCCCTGTGAAACTGTCTGGATCTGGGCTTTTATTCATTGAGAGTTTTTTATTACTGCATCTATTTCATTAGTTGTTATTGATATATTCATGTTTTCTGTTTCTTACTGATTCAGTTTTGGGAGGTTGTATTTTACTAGGATATTGTCCATTTCATCCACATTGTCCAGCTTGTTGGCATATAGTTGTTCATAGTATTTTCTTCTAATCCTTTGTATTTCTGTGGTGTCAGTGGTTATTTCTCTACTTTCATTTCTGATTTTGTTTATTTGGGTCCTCTCTCTCTATTTCTTTATTAGTCTGGTTTAAAGTTCATCAACCTTATTTATCCTTTCAAAGAAGCAGCTCTTGGTTTCATTGATTTTGCATTTTTTTTAGTCTCTATTTCATTTGTTTCTTCTCTAATCTTTATTATTTCCTTCTTTCTATTTACTCTGTGTTTTTCTTGTTCTTTTTCTAGTTCTTTAAGTTGTAGGGTTAAATAGTTTATTATTAATTATCTTGTGTTTTTTTGTTTGTTTTTAGAGGTAGGCCTGTAGTGCTATGAACTTCCCTCTCAGGACTGCTTTTGCTGGGTCCCTGATATTTTTGGTTGTTGTGTGTTCATTTTCATTTGTTTCCAGGAAATTTTTTATTTCTTTCTTGATTTCATTGGTAAACCATTCATTATTTAATAACATGCTATTTAGCTACCATGAGTTTGACTGTTTTTACTGTAAATGATTTCTAATTTCATTTCACTGTGATCTGAGGAAATGCTTGATATGATTTAAATTTTCTTGAACTTGTGGAGACTTGTTTTGTGTCCTAGCATGCGGTCTATCTTTGAGAATGTTCCATATGCACTTGAGAAGAATGTATATTCTGCTGCGTTGGGGTGAAATGTTCTATAAATGTCTATTAAATCCTTCTGATCCACTGTATCCTTTATAGTCACTGTTTCCTTGTTAAGTTTTTGTCTGCAAGATCTATCCAGTGAAGTCAGTGGGGTGTTAAAATCCCCTACTATGACTGTATTGTCATCAATCTCTCCCTTAAAGCCCTTTAGAAGTTTTTAAAAATATATATTTAGGTACTCCTATATTGGGTGCATATGTGTTTACCAGGGTTACATCCTCTTATTGGGTTGATCCCTTTAGTTTTATGTAGTGCCTCGTGTTGTTTCTTGTGATGGCCTTCATTTTGAAGTCTGTTTTACTGGATATGAGTATTGCTATTCCAGCTTTTTTTCTTTTCCATTTGCATGGAAAATTTTCTCCCATCTTTTCACTTTCATCCTATGTGAGTATTTTGTTCTGAGGTAGGTCTCTTGTAGAAAGCATATAATTGGATCATGTTTTTGTATCCATTCATCTACTCTATACCTTTTGATTGGAGCTCTTAATCTATTTACATTTAAGGTTATTATTATTATTTTAAAATATGTTTTATTGATTTTTTACAGAGAGGAAGGGAGAGGGATAGAAAGTCAGCAACATCGATGAGAGAGAGACATCGATCAGCTGCCTCCTGCACGTCCCCTACCTGGGATGTGCCTGCAACCAAGATACATGCCCTTGACTGGAATTGAACCTGGGACCTTTCAGTTAAGGTTATTATTAATAGATGCTTATTTATTGCCATTTTAATTCTGTGTGCTTATGTTTCTCTATTTCTTTATCTCATTACATCAGTCCTTTTATTTGTTATTATTTTTTGAAATATAATTTTATTGATTTCAGAGAGGAAGGGAGAGAAAGTTAGAAGCATCAGTGAGAGAGAATCAGTGATTGGCTGCTTCCTGTATGCCTCTCACTGGGGATCAAGCCCACAACCCTTAAATATGCCCTTGACCAGAATCAAACCCATGATTCTTCAGTCTGCAAGCAAACGTTTCACTAGGAGCCAAACCAATTAGGGCTACAGCAGTCTCTTTAGCATTTCTTGTAATGCTGGCTTGGTGGTGATAGGGATTTTTAATTTTTAATTTTTATTTTTTTTTGCCTGGGAAGCTGTTTATTTCACAATCAGTTTTGAATGACAGCCTTGCTGGATATAGTACTCTTGGTTTCAGATCTTGCTTTCCATTACTGTGAATAATACGTCATGAAATTAGGTGTCATCCTTATGGGAGCTCTTTTGTAGGTAAGAGTTTTCTTTCGCTGCTTTTAAGATTTTATCTTTGTCTTTAATTTTTTGGCATTTTAATGATGATATGTTTGGCAAGGACCCGTTTGGGTTCTTCTTGCTTGGGACGCTCTGTGCCTCCTGGACTTTGTGACTTTTTCCTTCTTCAGGGTAGGGAAGTTTTCTGCCATTATTTCTTCAAAGATGTTTTCTGTCCCTTCCTCCCTTTCTGCCTCTTCTGGCTATCCTAATATGCCAATAATTTTACATTGCACATTGTCCTACAACTCTCTTAGTTGTACTCCTGTTTTTTAATTTTTTTTTCTTTTAGGTTCTTTGGATGCGTGATTTTTTTCTACCCATCTTGTATCTCACTGACCCAATCCTCAGCTTCCCCTAATCTGCTGTGTATTCCTTTCATTGTCCTTTTTATTCATGCTATGTCATTCTTCACTGTTACCAATACTTTTCTCATTCTGTTGAGCATCTTTCTCATCATTATTCTGAACTCTATGTCTGATAAACTTCTAATTTCCACTTCATTTAGCTCTTCTTCTGGAGAATTCTTTTGTTCTTTCTTTTGGGACTTGTTTGTCTCCTCATTTTGGCCGCCTTTTGGGCTTGTGACCATGCATTACCAAGTCTCAGTTTCTTATTTAGACTTTATGGAAAGAGGGAGCACTTTTGAGTCTACATTAGGACTTTTCCCTAGGGGACTGAATCATCCTCTAGGATAAATCCATTCTCCATACTCCCTGTCATGGCACATGGAACCCGTTCTCCCTGTGCTGTGGCTGCCAGTGCCCCATGCTCTTCCCCAGCACCCAGACTCATGCATATCTCTGTGCTTCATCCTGTGGGGCCATGGGCCCAGCTTCCTGATGTGCAGGATGAGAGAGAGGCACTATGGAGATATTTTAATACAGTATATTGTTTATTAACTACTAGAGGCCCGGTGCATGAAATTCATGCATGGCGGGGGGGTTGTCCCCCTTAGCCCATCCTGAACCCTCTCCAATCCAGGACTCCTTGAGGGATGTCCAACTGCGGGATTGGACCTAAACTGGCCATAGGACATGCTGGCTACACTTCCTTGTTAACGTGTAGTATGGTTCTCTCATGTTGGTTTAGTTTGTTCTGCAGTCACGACACCTGCAAAGACCCAGCAGTACTGGGTCAGTGCCTCTGCTCAAATGCTAACCCACCCTTCTGAATAGCAGATTCTTTCATTATCAGAGGCTTTAAGACAAAGGATGCTGAGGTGCTTAGAAGCACAGAGGAGGGACCCTAAGCCCAACATAGGGGTCCAGAAATCTCTTCCTGTAGATCGATGGACTTATTGATGTTTCTAAATGTTTCCTGTTTGAAAATATGCTGCAATAACTATTCTCACACCTACACCCTTACGCACATATTTGACTATATCTGTGGGATAAACTAGAAGTTGATTTGCGGGACATGAGTTTTTAAAAATTTAACATTGTCAAATGATCCCTCAAATATATTTACCAATGTGCAGTTCCACTGATTATGATGAGAGAACTTGTCCACCTCCTCTCCACTCCCCTTCCCTCAGGAGAACGCATCATCATATTTAGTTCTTAATTAGGCCTCCCTTGCTTTCTGCACTGTTGGGTGCCACCCAGTGGATCCTGTTAGCATTACAGCCTCGGGCCAAGCAGCCACCTAGCAGCAGTACTGAGTCAGTGCCTCTGCTCAAATACTATCCCACCCTTCTGAATTCCCACCTCGGTAGTTTCCAAGCGATGAAGGGAAAGGCACTGCTGGCTACACTTCCTTGTTAAGCGTGGACGTTGTCCAAGTAGAACTCCTATTCTAAGCCGGATTATCTCAGTTCTTCAGCAAATTCCCACGAACCATGTGTAACGTGTAGTATGGTTCTCTCATGTTGGTTTAGTTTGTTCTGCAGTCACGACACCTGCAAAGACCATTGGTCTCATAATAATAGTTGTACCTCTCCGGCTCAGTCAACATCTGCGGTAGCTTCCAGTTGAGTCTTTTCAGTTCAGAGGAGCAGATCTCATGGTCTCATCTCTCAACAGTAAGCATGTCCCTGTCTCAGTTGCTCCAGTATCCAGCCCAAATGCCATACTTTTCCATAGGAGCTCTGTTCTGGGGAAGTAAGATTCAGTTTGTGTCCCCCTAATCTGCCTGTCTAGTCCTTCCATGGAAAGAGACCTGGTATCAGGACAAGACTACTCTTAGTAAGCTCATGTTGCCTCCTGGTGAACACTGCTGCTTCTTTAAATGAGATACAATTGACACATAACATTAGTTTCAAGTGTATAATGTAGTGATTCAATATTTAAACATATTGTGAAATGATCATACTAAATCTAGTTAACATTCATCACTACACATAGTTACAAAATGTTTTCTTGTGATGAGAATGTTTAAGATTCACTCTATATGGAACTTTCAAATATGCAAGACAGGATTGACTATAGTTACCATATGGTTAATATCCTATATAATAAGAGAGGAATATGCTAATTACCTGTTATGCCATAACATTATGACCAGTCTACAAGTGGTGGAGAGCTATTGGAGGGTGTGGCAGCAAGCTACGAGCAGAGGAGAGCTACCAGCAGCAATGGGCGAGTGGCCAGCTGAGGCAAGCGGCAGCTAGATACTCATACACAGATTCATGTGCAGGGCTACTAGTATCCTATATAATAAAGAGGTAATATGCAAATTCAGCATCACATCCTTATAAGATGGCTGCTTATGACCAGGCCAGCAGGGGGTATTAATGAGGGATGACTAAATGATTGAATAAGCAAGGTGCCTGGGGTGTCCAGGCTGGCAGGGAGAGGGTGCAGTTGGGGATACCAGGCCAGCAGGGTGGGCAGTTGGGGGGCGATTAGGCTGGCAGGGGGCAGTGAGGAGTGACAGGCTAGGGGGGGTAGTTGGGAGCAACCAGCCCGGTAGGGGGGGGAAGTTAGGGGCAACCAGGGCAGCAGAGGAGGCAGTAAGAGGTGACCAGGCCGGTGGGGGGGGCAGTTAGGAGTGACCTGGTCTGCAGGGAGAGGGCAGTTGGGGGTGACCTGACTGGCAGGGGTGGCAGTTAGGGGCAACTAGGTAGACAGGCAGGTGAGTGATTAGGAGCCAGTAGTCCAGGATTGTGAGAACGCTGTCCTATGGCCAGTTTAGGTCCAATCCCACAGTTGGACATCCCTCAAGGAGTCCTGGATTGGAGAGGGTTCAGGATGGGCTGAGGGGGACAACCCCCCCCCCCCATGCATGAATTTCATGCACCGGGCCTCTAGTAGTTAATAAAAGCTGCTTGTTTTATAAGCCTGGAAAGTCACTCCTGCAATAACCTGCTCTACAATATCATTTTGGGTTGGAGTCAACCTTGCTGGTGTGATAGCCTAAAGCAGCAGGGCTCATCCACGTAGACCCTGGTGTCCCCATGAAGGGACTGCTGACAGCTTGCCCAAGGGATGTGAAATACAAGGCCTCTGAGGGCTACGTAGGAGCCACTTGCCTTCTAGAGGCCGTGGAGAGCAGATGGACTGGCCACTGACAGGCATTTCGTATGGTCCCAAAGCAATACATTCCTGAAAACTACTTCACAGCCGCACAACGTGATGACTTTGCAAATGGCGTGGGCTGTTGAGTCTGTTGTCTGCTGCTTATGAAGTCTCTTTAATGAGACAAGTCATCACTTTTGCTAGACGTGCTGGGAACATTTGGTGAAACCATCTTGTGTTGTAGGCCTCTTGTCTGTGTCTCACCTCATTTGACCTCCTCACCCGGGCTCCATTGTCTCCTTCGCCTGTGGGAAAGGCTAGCTCAAATGCCACCTTCTCGGAGCCCTTCCCCACGTTCCTCCAGCCAAAACAGAATTACATTGTGACTGAACCCCAGTGTTTTGCTTGTGCCACCAGGTCAGCATATGGCTTGGGTACACACCCTGGTCTTCATGGTGGAAGTTTGACTGTCATCTGATTCCTGTTGTATCCCCAGTGCTGAACAAGGGCTAATTAAGTGAGATGAAAATCACAGGCTAGAGGGGTTGTGAAGTAATTTTCAGGAATGTATTGCTTTGGGACCATACGAAAGCACTTCCATTGAACACTCAAACTGAGTGTTTTCCCCTTTCGGGCAGTTTCCTCTGCTAACTCAAATGCCTGTCAGTGGCCAGTCCATCTGCTCTCAGGCTGGTAGCAGAGGACCGGGGCATTACTGGTGGGAGTAAACAAGAAAACACCTCTTGGAAGAGGTGGGAGAGCAAAGGTGAGACCCTATAAGAAGCCGCACGTCTGTCGGCAAGAAGGGCGAGGAACAGCTTTTGAAGGGTTTGGAAATACTCCGTGCGCTTCTGCTTTTTCCAGTGTGGAGTCCTTCAGGGCATGTCAGGTAGGCATTACTCGCCTCGTCATTTTTGGATGGAGACACTGAAGTTCAGAGGGCTTGGCCAATTTACACAAGTCACATATGACAGAACAAAACCCAAGCCATAGTTGGGGCTGTTTTTGCTCCAGCTTAGAGGACTGAGTATGGGCAGCAAAGAGCTCCAAGGATGTGACAAAGGTTGGGGCAGGGAAGTGCGGCCACCGCTGGGTTCTGTGTGGGCACGGAACCTCTGGCACACACTCTGTCCCCACTCAGCTGACTCAACCAGTTTCTCCTTGAATCAAAAAGGAACTAAAAGTACAAGCCACAAATCCCATCCTGTTCCGTCCCTCCCTGTTTATCAGAGAGACAGCCACACAGCATGATGACTTTGCAAATGGCAGGGGCTGTTGAGTCTGTTGACCAAGCTGTCCCTGCAAATAGGCATGTCAGGTCCTATCACCTCGGTCCCGGCATCTGTAGAGCTGAGGTTATTCCCTCCGATTCTTGACCACAGGCATCCTTCTTGGGAAGGACGCCTCTTTACAGGGACCAGGCTCTAAGACAGTAACCAGGCTCAGGGATATAGTTGCAGCAGCACAGTGTGAGTCCAGCCTTGTGGGGCGCAGGGGCTGCTTTACTCCGAAGCTGCCCCCATTTCCGCTCCCCCCTCGCCCTCCCGCCCTGCTCACTCTGCCCCTTCTGGTGCAGGGTTCAGCCTGGGATGCCTTTCTCCCATAAACAGGACATGTTGACAAAGTCATTCTAATTAGAATTCTGCAACATGACCACACTCTGATTTTGCAGATGAAGAAACAGACTTGGAGAAATGGCACAATGTTCTAAACCCATGGGATCGCCAGTCGGGAGATGCCGGGTGACTCAGCTTTGCATTCAGACCCAGGTTTTCTCTGGCTTCAGACTGTGTACCTGGAGACAGATTGGAACTCCCCACTTTCTGAGCCCTCCTTCTCCTAACACAGACAAAGTGATAGAATTACAGTTATTGCTTATTTATACAATTTCAATTTGAAGGCCTCAAAGCATGCTTCATGGGTGTCTTCCTAAGTGCCCTAGAGCACAATTCCCACACCCTTACCTCTGGCTCACTAGGTGTGGGCACAGGCCACGTGCTGGGACAGAAAGAGGAACAAGTGGCAGCGAGGCTGAGATGGGGCAGAGGAGGGGAAGTTTCCCTGTTTTCTTCTCAGCAAGTATTTTGAAAGATGAAATGAACATGAAAATCATAAATGTGACTACATCCGAAAGTCTGAGAAATACCCAAAGAGTAAGAAGTCTGGGAAATGTCCAGATCAGGTTACATAAAATGGGTGTCTTCTCAAAATGCAAGCTGCCACATAGTCGATGACCTCTTAGCAATTACACTAATTTTTATTTAATCCATACTTGTCAAGGTTGCAGGTTTGCTGGTGTGTGTGTGTGTGCGTGCTCACGTGCGCCAATATTTGAGGACAGAGCCCTTTTCCTCTTTCTCTTTTCTTTGGTGTGTGTGTTAATCCTCACCTGAAGACATTTTTTCCATTGCTCTTTAAAGAGAGTAGGAGGGAGAGAAAAGAGTGGAGCGGAGAGAATCTATTTTGGAAAAACACATGGACTGGTTGCCTCTACAAGCACCCCAACCAGAGGTGGGAGCTAACATGAAACTGAAGTACTTGCTCTTGACAGGGAATCAGGGTGGGTCTCTAACCACTGAGCAACACTAGCCAGGGCCCTTCTTTTCTTCTTCTTTTTAAAAAAAATATATTCTATAGATTTTTTTTTACAGAGAGGAAGGGAGAGGGATAGAGAGTTAGAAATATCGATCAGGATGTGCCCACAACCATGGTACATGCCCTTGACTGGAATTGACCCTGGGACCTTTCAGTCCACAGGTTGACGCTCTATCCATTGAGCCAAACCGGCTAGGGCAAGCCTTTCTCTTCTTGATAGGAAGCAACTCTGACACTTCTCTAAACACATCATTTCCTTCCTTAGGTCCAACTTGTTTTTCTTACAGGCTCCCACATTCATTTCCCCCTATTTCATGGGGGAACACAAAGTACATCTTCCCGAAGGGTATATGGTGCCACCTCATGGCCAAGAGTACAAACACAGTTTCAGATGTGTTTATCCGGCGTTCCCGACGATTCAGACGTGTGCCTTCTCCCCTTTAGGAAGGAGTCCAAGGTTCTGCAGAGATTTGGAACTAGGGGACCAGCGGGGGCAGCAGCTCGCCCCCCTGCGAGGGGCCAAGGCCTCTCCTGCCGCTGTGACTTCCTTTCCCGGCTGTGGCTGTGATCTGTGATCTTGTCGCCTTTAGCCCAAGCCCTTCCTTGGTTTCATGGTCCCTAATGTTAACAAACATCCTCTCAAAATCACCCGCACTCCAGTCCTGAATTCTTTCCTGCCGGAGTCAAAGACCCACCATTCCAGACTATGCTGGGCAGACCTGGCTCGGTCCAGGTGCCACCTCGCACCCCTCTCCCCAATTCATCTCCCTCTCTCCTGATACTTCCCTACACTTTTAAAAAGGTTCAACTCTTTCCTGTTAAAAATAAATAAATAAATAATTAAACAAACAAACAAATAAATAAAAGAGATATGTTCCTCAACTCCAGGTTTCCCTCTGGCTGTAGTCCCTTCTTTCTTGAAAAGACACGGGATTGATTCCTTAAAATACAGAACAGTGGGCAGGCCGCAGAGGACCCCTGCCCACGGGAACGGGGCGAAGGAGAAAAAGGAAAAACAGTCACAGAGAGGGACTGCAAACGTGAACTCACACGTCGGAGGAATGCTTTTGTACCTCAGATGCACGATTACACGGCTCATTCGGCCGTGGAGCCACCACTTCAAACTTGGCTGCAGCTGCTTCGCGGGAAGCCCCGGAGCCCGACTCTACCAGGGGAGAGCCGCGTCAGGAAGGCGATCCTCCTCCGAACGTGGGTCGTGGGCCGGCACGCGAGTGGCGGCGGCTGCAGGGCGTCTTCGCGGCCCAAACAGCTCTTTCCCGGGAGCGCACTTCCGCCGCCGTCTGGGTCCTCCGAAGGCGCTGCTGCGAAGCTGGCCGGGCGCAGGGGCCGCTCTAGCCCGCCCACTCGGTGGCGGACGCGGGGCCGCTCTAGCCCGTCCACTCGGGGGCGGGAACTGGGCTGTGTGCTGCCGTGTCGCACTCTGGCGCGCGCGGCGGAAATGCTGCAGGTGCGGCCCGGGCTGTACCTTGGCGGAGCGGCCGCCGCGGAGCCGGGCCGCCTGCGGGAGGCGGGTGTCACGGCCGTGCTGACGGTGGACGCGGAGGAGCCCGACCTCCAGATGGAGGGCGTGCGGCGGCTCTTCGTGTCCGCACTGGACGAGCCCGAGACCGACCTGCTGAGCCACCTGGACCGCTGCGTGGCCTTCCTGGGCCGGGCTCGCGACGAGGGCCGCGTGACGCTGGTGCACTGGTGAGCGGGCGGGCAACGGGCGGAGGGCGGCCCTGCCCCCATTCACTCAGCGTTCCATGGGTTCCTTTTGCAGTTTTTTTTTTAAATGTCTTTATTGTTTTTTAGAGAGAAAGAAGGAGGGAGAGGGAGAGAAAAATCGGTGAGAATCATCAATGAGCTGCTTCCTGCACGCTCCCCATCGGGGACCGAGCCGTGACCTGGTTCCTGGGCTCCGTCACGGCTGGGCTTTTCCAGCTTCTTTTTTGGGGGGGGTGGAGGAGCGGGAGTGAGTGTTGCGGGGAGATCGTCAGGTGAATAGACAGGGTCCCCGCAGTAACTGATGCTGCGAGGATGCACTGGGAAGCGCCGGCTGCCTGAGGAGCTTGTGTTCGGGTGTCGGGGACGTGGTGGTGGGTGCAGCGGAGTCGGGGAGAGACGCGTGGATTAGGACACACGGACCCGAACCTTGCTCAGGGGAAGGAGCAGGCGGTCACAGAGGCGGAAAGAGTGGAAATGGGGATGGTATGCAATAACCACAGTTGAAATTCATGGAGTCAGTGCCCAGGTAGTGTTAGGAAGGACATCTGGGGCCCTTCATGACAAGAGCAAAGGAGTCTGGAGTTGTTCCGAAGCATTATAAAATCTTAAAGATTATCGTAGTCATATTTGGATATATGATATGATTCAGAATTTAAAAAGAATAAGGAGCCGAAGCCAGTTTGGCTCAGTGGGTAGAGCGTCGCTCTAACAGACTGAAAGGTTCCAGGTTCGATTCCGGTCAAGGGCATGTACCTTGGTTGCAGCTTATTGATGTTTCTCTTTCATAGATGTTTCTAACTCTATTCCTCTCCTTCTCCCTTCCTCTCTGTAAAAAATTAATAAAATATATTAAAAAAATAAAAAGAATAAGGAAATAAAAGAATAGTTATTTTGCACACGGGTAGTATTTCAGAAGCAAAGAGTTTGAAGCAGATAAGTGGACCAGAACTTGACCATAAGAGGGGGCTGAGGTTTTTGTTTGTGTTCTTTTGTCTTAATTGTTGCTATTTGCTATTTTAAGTCATGCAGGAGTCAGCCGCAGTGTGGCTGTAATGACTGCTTTTCTGATGAAGACTGATCAACTTACCTTTGAAAAAGCCTACGAAAACCTCCAGACAATCAAACCAGAGGCCAAGTGAGTTCTTTGTTAGAGTAAACCTTCTATTTTTGTGGTGTGATTTCACTTATTTCAAGAAAACTTAACTTTGTTTATCTTTACAGGATGAATGAGGGTTTTGAGTGGCAACTGAAATTATACCAGCTCATGGGATGCAAAGTTGATACCTGTAGTGCAATTTATAAGCAATATCGTTTGCAAAAGTTTCCAGAGAAGTATCCAGGTAATAATTGTTCGTATGTATTGGGACCTTTCTAGATGCTATTTACTCTGACACAAAGCACTTCAGGTGTATTATCTCACTTTCCCAGCAATCTCTTGAGACAGGTCCTATTATTTCCTTTTGAAACTGGTTTAGCTAGAAGTAACTTGTTCAGGGTCACATGGATTGTGCATAGTGGAGTCTGGGATTTGAACTTAGACGGTCTGCCCAGAACCCAAGGGATCTCCTACCACAGTGGTCGGCAAACTCATTAGAGCCAAATATCAACAATACAGCGAATGATATTTCTATTGAGAGCCAAATTTTTAAAACTTAAACTTCCTCTCATGCCACTTCTTCAAAATAGACTTGCCCAGGCCGTGGTATTTTGTGGAAGAGTCACACTCAAGGAGCCAAAGAGCCACATGTGGCTTGTGAGGCGCGGTTTGCTGACCACTGTCCTACCACATCCTGCTTTTTCAATGCTGGGTGCCTTTTAAAAAAATTTCTGAGGTTAGCACTTGTTGCCTCAATTTGACATTAACTGAATTTTGTCTGAAAATGCAGAGTGTAACCAATAGATACATTTTCATTGTCATGTAGAACTGCAGAGCTTACCTCAAGAACTCTTTGCTATTGATCCAACCATGGTTTCACAAGGATCAAAAGAGGAGGTTCTCTACAAATGTAGAAAGTGCAGGTAAAATATTTTGTATTTTCTGGAGATTTTATCTTGTCTCAGCAGCTGAAAAGTATTGAAAGTTTCAATTTATTAAATCTCTGTAGGAAGAATTTGTTTAGTTGAATACTATAGACATTTCAGATTCAAATCTGCTTCCAAGAATGTAAATTCTTAGTAGTAGAGCAATCAAGTTAATAGTAGAGACTACTGAAAATTAAAGTAATACAATCGATACCATATTATTTTGCCCTTTAAGAAATAACTGCACATTTCATCTTTTTTTATTTTTATTATTATTTTGGAAGTCATTAATGTTTTTGTTTCTTTGGAGGTTGCAGGAGGTCTTTATTTCGAAGTTCGAGCATTTTGGATCATAATGAAGGAAGTGGTCCTATAGACTTTGCTCACAAGAGACTGGCACCATCTCTCGTGCCTGTCACGGGTAATCGGGCTCAGTGCACATCCTATTTCATTGAACCTGTGCAGTGGATGGAACCTGCCCTGCTGGGAGTGCTGGAGGGGCAGGTGAGGACACACCTTATTTTCTAATTTCATTAAATCATCTATATTTTGTTCCTTGTTGCATTTTAAACCATATTTTACCTAGTGTTTTATTCCATCTTAACTACTTTCTTTCTGAAGTTTATATCTTTTTAGTGTAGACAAAAATCTATAAAAAATTTAACAAAAATCAGCTGTTCTAAACTAATGAGTCACTCCACATGGGTTTGGATTGATGGCAGCCGGTCCCCCTGAGTCTGGAAGCAGTAAGCTGTGGCTGGAACCATGGCCTGGCCTCTGCCTGGTAGGCTGCAGGTACTGAAGCAGGTTGTACAGTGGAGAAAATAAAATAAAATAGTGAACCACTTTTGACTGAGAGGTGTTGGTCTAAGTTCTTTTAAGTGCTAAAAATATATTAGAAAAAAATATAATAGACTTGTTAAGCATTTTGGATTTATCTATTTTACTAGAGTATTTGTTTTGTTTTTAAATAGGCAGGAACCTGAAGCCTAACTATAAGTTCTTAATATCAGAAATAGAACATGAGAATCCTAACATGCTTTCCTGCCCTTTAGCTTTGTTTTAGTTTGAAATCTTAAGTTGCAGACTGATTTAAGTTAGCACAAATGCCGCATTCATGAAACATTCTATTTCATGTTTCAAGCCTCACCTCTCCCCCTGGTGCTGGGATTAATCTGTTCCTCCTTGAACCTATCAGGATAGGGTACAACATGCTTCTTATTCTTAACACAGCTATTGTAATAAATTGCTATCCCCTTTTATCCCATCGATTAGATCTGAACTTCTTGAAGGTAGGGCCCATGTCCTGTTTCTTTATTCTTTGTTGCCAAAGATAATTGTTTTGTACAAAACTAAATGAATGAAGTAGGAATTTGCTTTTTTTTTTCCAGCTACTATGCCCCAAATGCAATGCGAAGTTGGGTTCTTTCAATTGGTATGGTGAACAATGCTCCTGTGGTAGATGGATAACCCCTGCTTTTCAAATCCATAAGAATAGAGTGGATGAAATGAAAACATTGCTGGTTCTGGGATCACAAACAAGAAAAATGTGAACTTGTGACATTTGATATCTGAAAAAGAAACTTGCCAGATGGTACCTGCTACTTGCTTCTTGTCATTCACACGGAGTGCCTGGTGTTTAGATTGTCAGCATTTCATTTGAAATGTGAGAAGATAAAATCACTTGATGTGCTTTGGACACTGTTTAAGTAGACTATATGGAAATAAAACCTTTTTTCCCTTTTAAATCCTTACCCAAGGATACATTTTTTATTGGTTTGAGAGAGAGCGGAAGGGAGAGGGAGAGAAACATTGACGTGAGAGAGGAACATGATTTGGTTGTCTTCATGCATCTTGACTGGGGATCAAACCTGAAACTTAGGTATGTGCCATGATTGGGAATCAAACCCTCCACCCTTCAGTGCCAGAAGAGTGCTCCAACCAGTTGAGCCAGGGCTTACAACCTCTTAATCATGTAAATTACACTTTATTTGATAATAAAATCTATAATCCAGATACTTCTTCTGTTTCATGTATTTTTAAAGAGTTCTGATTTTGAGAATGTTAGTTATATGATCTTACGATCTGGATGAACAAAAGTATGTAAAAAAGTTAAACTATCATGTTTAATTAGATATTCTTTTATTTCTAGAAATCTCTTTTTAGAGATATTAGGAAATCTACATATCTGGATTTTTCTTGGAAATGTAGATGGAAAGGCTATGAGGAAAACACTGACTATGGTGTAGTTTTTCTGTCACTGTTCAGGAAGCCCAATTACCTAAAATTTTAGAAAAGTGTGTTTAAGACTATTAAAAAAATGTTTTTATTGATTTTAGAGAGAGGAAGGATTAGGGAGTGAAACATCAATTTTGTTACCTACCACACATGCCAGGGATCAAACCTGTGACCCAGGTACATGTCTGGACAGGAATCCAACCCAAAACCCTTCAGGGAGCAGATTGTGCTCTAACCAAGGAGCCACAGTAGTCAGGGCAATTAGAGATTTTTAAGATACAAGATTGCTGTATAAAAATCAATAGTTACTCTACCTCAGGGGTAACTGAATTAAAAAGTTGTGTAAATCAAGACTGTAATACTATTAAAAGGAAATTAAACAAGATCTTAATGACCTCAGGAGTGGGAAGGGTTTCTTTAACAAGATACAAAAAGCAGAGATCACAAACAAAAGGATGGATAAATGTGACTTCACTGAAATGAAAACTCACAGGATACTAGTAAAAACTCCATAAGCAAAGCCAAATGTTGGCCTATAGGCTATCTGTAGCATATGCACCAGTGAAATGAACAGGCAGCTGTCTAGAGAGGTACTCATGATTGAGAGAAAATTGAATAGCAAATCTTCCAAAAGAGAAAAATGGGAAACCCCCAGGAGAGGAAATAAGGTTTAATAAACACAAAAAAAGGTTAAGTCATGACTGTTAGAAAAATTGTAAATTATAGACACCCCTTTACAGTGGCAAAGAAGTATGAAGTGTGACCGTATCTAGTGTTGGTGAGAATGGGGAGCAAAGGGAACCCATCACTGCTAGCCAGGGTGTAAATTGGTGTAATTTGGCAAATATTAATGCTCCTCTATGACCTGGTGTATATCTTAGACATGCTTGCACATGTAAATGAGACATACAAGGACATATTTTGTGTAACAGTAAAAAATTGAAACAATTTAAATGTCAATCGGAAAGAACAAAATAGTTATACATACACATAATATATATTAAATTCTAAAAATAGTTCAAACACATATCAACAAGTAATGTTGAATGAATTGGAAAATAGAGTATGGTACTTTTATCTATATTAAAAACCCCAAAGAACACTATATGTATCTATAAACATTTAAACATGTAAAGTAAAAAATAAAAATGGACTTGAATGAGTCCTATAATATCCATAATAAACATTGCCTATGTGGATGGAGGGAAAAGTGGAGCTCAACTTCATAATGTTTAATTTTTTATGCAAAATCAAGTGAAAATGGAAAATATTAATATTTGTTTATTTTTGGTGATAGGTACACATATTTGTTTCATAATTATCTGTAACCCCCTTTTGCTAATCCTTATCTGAGGGTAATTTTCCATCGATCTTAAGGGAGAGTGGGAGAGAGAGGGACATACAGAAACAGATATCTAAGTGTGGAAAACACATGGGTTGGCTGCCCTTGCCTGGAATCAAACCGAGGACCCTTTAGCCCCGTAGGCCGACGCTCTAGCCATTGAGCCAAACTGGCTAGGGCTCTGCCCTTTTGATAAAAGGCAAAAGTTTTAAAAATTAAAAATGGAAACTTGGAGTTCAGTCATGGTGGTTTAAAAAAGTATATATGGTGGGTACAGGATAGAGAACTCCTGTCGGTTTTAGTTTAGTTTTTATGTCAATTTTTGAATTTGCAGTTGGGTGAGAATAAAAGTGTTATGAACTTCATCCAAATGAAAGCTGTCAGTTAACCGATAATGGCCGAAGTCACGTTCCACGAAAGGGGACCTGGAGCCTCTTTTCTGGGCGGGCCCCGAGCTGTGTGCAGGTTGTGGGTGACGAAATCCGCGGTAACCGCCGGGCCGGGCGCGGAGGATTATGGGACGCGTGTGTTTGGGCTTTGGGGGCGTGGGAAAGCCTGCGCTCGGCGGCGCAGGGAGACGTGTTCTTAAGGTAGGCGTTACGAACGCCCTGCGGAAGACGCGGGGACACAACTCCTGGTAAGTGGCGTTCTTAAAACGTATCTGACACTCAGGCTCAGTGTTGGGTCGGAGTTGGTGATATTTTTGCACAATATCGAGTTTCCGTCCTGAAGAGGTTGGGCGTGCACTCCGTCGTGGAGGCGGGGGACTGGTTCTCCCAGTTCTGGGCGCAGGGACTGTCCCGTCCGTTCGTCCGCCCGTCCGCCAGGCTCTGGGAGCGTCCTCTCCGCGGCCGGCCCAGGCTCCGCGCAGGCGTTTCTTTCACTCGGGTTTGCGGGGAACCTGGACGCTGATGGCGAGTTACTCGGAACAGCCGGACACACGCTCCCAGCTCCGGTGTTGTTCTGAGACATGATGAAGAGTGTTCCGGGAATCTGCCACTTGTTCAGAACGGGCATCACTTTTCCCTTTTGATTTTTTAAAAAATATATTTTTATTGATTTCAGAGAGGAGTTGAGAGGGAGAGAGAGATAGTAACATCAATGATGAGAGAGAATCATTGATCGGCTGCCTCCTGCACGCCCCCTACTGGAGGTCGAACCCGCAATCCAGGCGTGTGCCCTTGACACAAGTAGAACCTGGGACCCTTCAGACCGCAGGCCCACGCTCTATCCACTTAGCCAGACCGGCTTGGGTCCTTTTTGGTTTTTAATTTACAAAATTTTAAATAACAGTTGACATTCAAAATTATTTTACATTGGTTTCAGGTGTACCGCATAGTGGTGGTCTGTAAAGTGGTCGCCGGTCATTTGGTACCCATCTGCCACGGTACTTGGTTACTATAACAGGGGCTTTACTTTTCAGTTTTAGCGCCATCGATACTTTATTTCACTGACGCACGATTTACATGTCTTTTTTCCCTCATAAAACAGCAGGACAGGAAGTGCGGCAAGCGCGGAGGGGAGCTGTCGGTCCAGGACGTTTGTCTCGGGTTCGTGCGGGACCCTCGCGCAGTGAGGCAGTTTGTCCGTGTTCGGCCACCGTCGCCTAGGCATTGCGCTGCATTTGTCCGACCGCCTCCGCCATCCCGCCCCCGCGTGGGCTACCGAGTCCCAGGGCCCGGAGCGTGTGCCTGGGGGCGCGGGCGGCGTTATCGGAACGATGGCCTCACCCTTTAGCCCGGGGCTCCTTCCGAGGCCAGAGGAGAATTGGGGTAAGTGGGTCCGGGAAAGGACCGGGTGGCTTGGTTTCTTCCTCCTTGCCCGCCCGCGGCGGTGACAGGCGCGCTCCCATCCGTGCTCCAGAGGGTGCTGTGGACTCCGGATAGGAATGGCCTTCGGTTGTCACTGTCCCCCTGGGGGCGTACCAGGCAGGGATTTTGTGGGGCCGGACGACGTCGTCCAGCGCAGAGGGCAGGAGGGCCTCGGTGGAGCGTGGGATGGGGTGGCTGCCGGACTGTGTGTGCGTATGTGTACGTGCGTGTGTCTGTATGTGCATGCGCTTGTATATACATACGTATATCCGTGTGCACGTGCGTATGTATATACCCGTGTATGGGCACGTACATGCTCGTGTGTACATTCTCGTGTACGTATGTACCTGTGTGTGCATGCGTGTACTTGTGGGTGGGCTTGTGTGTACTTGTGTATTCCTGTGTGTATATGTGTGTATGTACCTATGTATGTGTGCGCATGTGTATGCACCTGTGTATGTGCATACAGTTGTGTGTGCATATGTACACCCGCATGTATGTGAATGTGCATGTGTCCACTTGTGCATATTTGTGTTCACCCAGATGCAACCATGTACCTGTGTATGTGTGGTGCTTCATATGTGTACCTGTGTATGTGTGTGCACATGTATATTTGTCAGTGCATGTGTTTGTGTGTGCACTTGTGTATGCACACATGCACATATGTGTAAGTGTATGTGTGAAAACGAGTGTGCAACAGATGCTCGCCCTGCAGCATCCACTGATGCTCTGGGTTGATGTCTGTGCAGCAAAGAAGTAGAGACGTCATCTGGACATCTCTGTAGTCCTGACTGTTCTCCAGCTACAGCTGTAGGTTTTCTTGCTAGCATAGTTCCTTTTGTTGTCTGAGGGGTGGAGAGGAATGTGCTGGGACCCAGTGTGGAGAAGTATTGTCATCTTTAGAGAAACATTATCACATCTGGGAGTGTGAGACCTGATGCTAATGCTCTTAGACTTTAATGAGACTTGGGATTGTGTAGGTCCTGGAATGGCCCTGTGCTGAGCCTATACTATTCACCAGCTCTGGAATTTGGGGGGAACCCAGAGAGTCTTCATCTTTCCTCTTGGACCATCATTCCCAGTAGCAAGAGTGGATCTCAATTCCATTTATTGAACAGAAGTCCTCACTTGATTTTTCAAAGGCAGAACTTCTTTTAAACTATGTACGGTTAGAGATTTATTTCAACCGTTGGGTAGATTTTCTGTGAGTTGCTGGAGAAACTTTAGACCATCTACTCCAATAGTATTTTCCCAAGCTAAATAAGTACGTATAATAGAAATAAGAACAATTGCCATTTATTTAGCATTTTATTGTCAGGTGCCCTGCTGAACTCTTGCATGTATTATCTTTTTTAAAAATACATTTTTATTGATTTCAGAGAGGAAGGGAGAGGGAGAGATAGATAGAAACATCAGTGATGAGGAAGAATCATGGATGGGTTGCTCCCTGCACGCCCCCCACTGGGGTTGAGCCTGCAGTCCGGGCATGTGCCGTGATCGGGAATGGAGCTGTGACTTCCTGGTTCACAGCTGGTTGCTCAACCAGAGTCAGCATACACCAGGCACTTTTTCTTATTAAATTCTCCCAACAGTCCATTGAGGTTCTGTTATTTTACAAGTGAGTGAACTGAGGCTGAGAGAGAATAAATGATCTGTTTTAGCGCTAGGGAAAAGCAGAAGCAGGATCCGAACCAGGGTGGTCTACCTCCCAAGCCTGTGCTCCAGGCGATGTTCTACCGACTGGGTTCTTACCAAGATCTCCCAGTTATATTAGGTCATTAAGACTGTTTTCTCAGCTGGTCAACTACATATTCATGCTGTTACCTTAAGCTGTAACTGGGTACTTCCTGGGAGTATTGTTTGACTTTTGTTTTTCCAATACACAGGCTGCACTTTCCTGACTGATCTGCACAGTTGACCCCTGGTCTTCATGTCCTCGTTAAAGGGCATTCATATCTTGTATTCAGTCACTGCCCTGCCCTGAATGTGCCCCCAGGCTTTCCAGGGTTTCTTTTCCAGTTGTCAACAGTCCCCTCTTAGTTCGCACTTTAATTCTGACTCCTTATGTGTTGAGTAAGTAGGATAGATTTTGTAGGCACTAGAAGGAAACATTTCTGTCTGCTAGCGTTTTTCAGTAGAATAT
Source organism: Lasiurus cinereus (assembly GCA_011751065.1). Classification (NCBI taxonomy): domain Eukaryota; kingdom Metazoa; phylum Chordata; class Mammalia; order Chiroptera; family Vespertilionidae; genus Lasiurus; species Lasiurus cinereus. Next base: position 559,768 of record JAAGEH010000042.1, read on the forward strand.
GCATTTTGTTTCTTTTTTTATTTAAATGGAAACATTTTCTTTTTTTTATATATATTTTACCAATTTTTTACAGAGAGGGAGAAGGAGAGGGATAGAGAGTTAGAAACATCGATCAGCTTCCTCCTGCACACCCCCTACTGGGGATGTGCCCACAACCAAGGTACATGCCCTTGACCAGAATCGAACCTGGTACCTTTCAGTCCGCAGTCCGATGCTGTATCCACTGAGCCAAACCGGTTTCGGCTGCATTTTGTTTCTGAGAAGTACTTAACTGATTTGATTTTTTTAATTAGAAGCTGACCAGTTAAATTTAAAGGGTTAGATTATATAATTAGTACTTCTTGTGACCCTAACAACTGAGTAATTTAACAGAGTTGATTAGCTCAGAACAGCTGTGATGGGGAGTGCTTTTCTTACTTTAACTTGAGTAGTGAAATTTTAGAGCGTGATTTCGAAAACATTTTCTGTGAAGGTCCAGATAGCAAATACTTTAGGTCATGTGGTCTCTCTTGCAATTCCTGGACTCCAGCATGTCAGCTTTACTGTGGACACCGGAATTTGAATTTCACCGTTATTTTTAATGCTTAATTGACTTTATCTTTAGTACAGTTTTAGATTTACAGAATAAATAAGCAAATGGTACACTGAGTTCCATGTTCCACTCCCCCAACCCCCATTACCTTTCATGAATGTAGTACATTTATGGTATTATAATTGATGAGCCAGTAAGTAAAGTCCATAGTTTACATTAAGGTTTACTGTGAGTTGCACGTTCTGTAGATTCCTCCCCCCCCCTTTTTTTATTGTTTAAAGTATTACAAGTAGTAGTACATATGTCTCCTTTTTTTCTCCCCATTGACTTCCCCCTGGCCTTCCCTATCCCTCAGTACATGCCCTCACCTGTCCCCCCACCCCCAGTGTCTTGTATCCATTGGTTATGCTTGTATATATGCATACAAGTCTTTCAGTTGATCTCTTACACAGCCCCCCAACTTCCCCTGCCTTCCCGCTGTAGTATGACAGTCTGTCCAATGCTCCTTTGCCTCTGTATCTGTCCCCGCCCCCCTGCTTCTTTTCTTTAAAAAATTTTGCCTCTGCAGGCTAGAAATAAACCTATAAGAACAAAAAATGTTTGAGTCCCAATTTCAATGTCCAACAGTTCTGAGTCCCAGTTTCAATGTCAAACAATTCCTTATGTGTACACATCAGCAATGGTATCTGAATGGTGGACAAATGGTGACGATGCAGGTCCAACCATCTCTGGTTTGGTCCTAGGCGACCTGTAGTGAAGCACAGCTGCTGACTGCTAGCATGGCAAGGCATCATCAGCATCTTTTATCTCAGGACCATTTCTCCTCTTGTCTTCGTGGTTGGAGCAGACCTGTCAGTTCCTCTCTGTTGCAGGAGTCCACTTGATCTTGGAGTTGTTTTCTGAAGGCATATAAACATATTCTTGACCAAAAGTTAATAAAGGAGTCTTTGCTATAAAATTGACTTGGGGGTCCTTTTTATTTTTGCCCAAACAATTTTCCTTTGGCTTATTTTGATACCATGTGTGTTTTTCATGGGTGTTTTGCTGTTAGCATTACAAATGAAAATTAATTTTATAAAGTAAAAATTTTCTAGATGTAATTTACTTACGGGATATTTTTCTTTTTAAATATATTTTATTGATTTTTTACAGAGAGGAAGGGAGAGGGATAGAAAATCAGAAACATGGATGAGAGAGAGACATCGATCAGCCGCCTCCTGCACGCCTCACAGTGGAGATGTGCCCGCAAGCAAGGTACATGCCCTTGACCGGAATCGAACCTGGGACCTTTCAGTCTGCAGGTCAACGCTTTATCCACTGAGCCAAACCGGTCTCAGCCAGGATATTTTTCCTTTGCTTGATATTACCTTACTAACCCCCCTTTTTTGATTAATGGAGACTTGTAAATTTTTTAATGCAATCTTGATAACTTTAAATTTTAATTTTTTGCACAAAAAAATGACTGCTTTAGGTTCATTGCATTTTAAGCAATTTTACCATTAGATGAACTACCAGTAGAAATTTTAGTTAATACTTTAAGAACAGCTTTTTGACTAATACAATTAAATTTTCTTGAATATTCACTTATTTCAATTAGCCAATTTAATTTAATCTGAAAGCTTGATTACTTTTTTACTGTCAAATTTAATACTCTACCAGCAATCTTAGTTTACCCTGTAAATATTAGTGGAAAGGATTATTTGCATTCTTGAGTAGGCCCTGAGCATTCCTGGTGCTAGGCTGGATTTAGATATAGGGCACATGCTATTGGCCAAGTCTCTGTCTGTTACCTGGGTCCCGATCTGTGCTGAGCATGGGAAGCGAAGCAGCCATGGGGGCAGGAGACCTCCCTCAGAAGATTTGAGGGTTTGGGCCTCTGTAAGTTTGGGGGGGTGAGGGTCTATGCCCCACCTCTCTTGATCCCCAAGTTCTCTCCTGAAGGCCCCTCTGCTACTGTGCCTGTCTTAGGTTGTTCCTTCCCTGAGGAATCTTACTAGTCTCTGGCTAACCAGTCATCCTCCAGGGCCAAGCAGGGTGATGTGAGGTTCAGTTCTGTCTCCTTGGTAGCCTATGCCCCCATGGCCTCCATGCCCAGCACCTGTCTTGGAATCCCCTGGCCTGCTGGCGGGCCCCGACACTGATCACATATCTCGGGAAATTCAGGTTCCTTCTCCAGGTAGGGCCCAGCTCACACCATTTGGCGAGAGACAGATCCATTGTACCAGCTACCACAAGGCTTCAACTTCAGCATGAATAGAAAGCTCAGGCAACAGCTGAGGGCAATTGGATTGTGAGAAGAGGGTTCCTTTTGGCAAGAAGGGTAAAGAGGGGCCAGTATAGAATGCTCAAGTGCCTTCCCAATGCCTTAATTCCTTCTGAAAGGGATTAAATCTTTTCATGTCCTTTTTTAAGTTGCTGCCAAACATTCAAAGAATTAGTTTGTAATTTTGTTTGGGATAATTGTACAATATGCTGTTGTGAAATATAAAAAATTATGACATTGTAGAATAATATCATGTAAGGATATTCTTTGCTCTAGGCCATGGCAATTCAATTTCAAACTGGCTATCAATTTCTTTTTGTAACTTTTTATAAACTTTGTCAGGGAGGCAAAAACACAGATTACTTACTTTAGTTCAAGAGGCCAAATATATTGACTTTCAATTACAATTCTTACAACATTTGAAGGAAACTTCTCTTTATTTCCTTCCAAAATATTTTTCAGGCTACAGAGAGTTTCATTTAAAAATCTTTGCCACATGAAACAATTTCTTTTAAGGATATGGTGACCACTAGTATGGATTAGATTTAATATTTTATTTTATTTTTTTTCCTTATAACTTTTTTTAATTTTTATTTTTTACATGTGTCCTTATTCTCCCATTAGCCCACGCCTCCCACTCATATCCCATCTCCCTGTTGTCTGTGTCCATTGATTAGGCTCATATGCATGCATGCTAGTCCCTCTGTTGCTCTCTCCCTTTTACTCCTACTGACCCCCACCTTCCCTGAGGTTTGATGTTCTGATAGATGTTTCTCAGTCTCTGGGTCTGTTCTTGTTCATTAGTTTATGCCATTCATTATATTCCACAACTGAGTGAGATCATATGATATTTAATCTTTCTCTGCCTGGCTTATCCTTCTGTAGATTTTGACAAATGTGTAGTGTCATATATCCACTATTACAGTATCATAGATAATAATTTCACTGCCCTCAAATACCTGTTCTCCTCTCACCTCCCTCCCTTCTTCCTGGGCAACCACTGATCTTTTCCCTGCTTCTCTAGTTTCCAGAATGTCTTATAGTTGGGGAGGGGGGAGAAGAGGGAGGAGATGGAAGAGAGAGAGGAATGAGAGGGAGAGAGTGAGATATAGAGGGAGAGGAAAAAGGAGAGAAAGGTCTCTTATAGGGTCAAGTCCTATCAGATTAGAGCCTCACCCTTATGACCTCATTTAACCTAGTTCCCCCTAAAGACCACCTGTCTCTGACTGAAGTTTCACTGGGGTTGGTGCTTCTTCTTTTTTTTTTTTTAATTTAATAAATCTTTATAGTTCAGGTTATTACAATTGTTACTCTTTTTTTCCCTCCATAGCTTCCCTCCACCCGGTTCCCACCCAACCTCTGCCCTTACCTTCCCCCCAACCCCCATTGTCCTCATCCATAGGTGTACGATTTTTGTTCAGTCTCTTCCTGCACCTCCTTCACCCTTTTCCCCCTGAGAATTGTCAGTCCACTCCCTTTCTATGCCCCTGATTCTATTATATTCACCAGTTTATTCTGTCCATTAGATTTTGAATTCACTTGATATTTATTTATTTATTTTATTTTTAAAAAATATTTTATTGATTTTTTACAGAGAGGAAAGGAGAGAGATAGAAAGTCAGAAACATTGTTGAGAGAGAGACATCTATCAGCCGCCTCCTGCACGCCCCACAGTGGAGATGTGCCCGCAAGCAAGGTACATGCCCTTGACCGAATCGAACCTGGGACCTTTCAGTCCGCAAACTGATGCTCTATCCACTGAGCCAAACCGGTCTTGGCAGAATTCACTTGATTTTTAGATTCAGTTATTGATAGATACGTATTTGTTGTTCATAATTTTTATCTTTACCTTCTTCTTCTTTTTCCTCTTCTTAAAGAATACCTTTCAGCATTTCATATAATACTCGTTTGGTGTTGATGAACTCCTTCGGTTTTTACTTATCTGTGAAGCTCTTTATCTGACCTTTAATTCTGAATGATAGCTTTGTTGGGTAGAGTAATCTTGGTTGTAGGTTCTTGCTATTCATCACTTTGAATATTTCTTGCCACTCCCGTCTGGCCTGCATAGTTTCTGTTGAGAAATAAGCTGACAATCCTATGAGTGCTTCCTTGTAGGTAATTAACTGTTTTTCTCTTGCTGATTTTAATATTCTCTCTTTGTCTTTTGCTCTTGGCATTTTAATTATGATGTGTCTTGGTGTGGTCTTCTTTGGATTCCTTTTGTTTGGGGTTCTGTGTGCTTCCTGGACTTGTAAGTCTATTTCTTTCACCAGGTGTGGGAAGTTTTCAGTCATTATTTCTTCAAATAGATTTTCAGTATCTTGCTCTCTCTCTTCTTCCAGTACCCCCATAATTCTGATGTTAGTATGCTTGAAGTTGTCCTAGAGGCTTCTTACACTGTCTTCATATTTTTGGATTCTTTTTGCTTTTTGCTTTCCCGATTGAGTGTTTTCTGCTTCTTTGTATTTCAAATCATTGACTTGATTCTTGCATTCCTCTAGTCTGCTGTTAGGTCTCTGTATAATATTTTTTATTTCAGTCAGTGTATGTTTAATTTCTAGTTGGTCCTCTTTCATCTCCTCTTGGGTCTTGCTAAATTTATCCATCTTTTCTAGGAAATTCTTAAAAAAATCTTATAACCATGGTTTTGAACTCTATATCTAGTCATTTGTTTTCCTCCATTTCTTTCATTTGTGATCTGTTCTTTTGTCTCCACATTTTCACTGCTTCCCTGAGTTGGTAGAGTAGCTTTGTGTGCTAGGTGTCCTATATGGCCCAGTAGCTCTGCCTCCCCTGTTACCTGAGGTGGACACTCTTGGTGCACTCTTTGTGGACTGTGTGTTCTGCCTTGTTGTAGTTAAGTCTTGACTGTTGTTGGTATCACTGGGGGGAATTGATCTCCGGGCCAATTGGCTGTCAGGATCAGCTGTGTCTATACCAGGAGAACTTCTGTGCTGGAGTCAGTCTTATGAGACAAGACTGCAAAATTGCAAAAGCCTCTCTGTTTGGCTTGGATGAGGTGGAGTCTCAGGACTGAGCAGACAGCCTTGGTTTCTTGTCAGCCCTGCCCTATGAGGCCCCTGGATCTCAGTGTCCCTTGGTAATTGTTGCAACCCTCTCTGTGTGCACTCTCATGCATGCCTCCAGACCTTTCCCTTTTGCGGCTTTCCTGAGTTTCCAAGTGCTCTGGGGACCCGTATGAATTTGGGTCCCCAGGGTCTCACCCAAAACTGGGGTTCAGTGCAGTCGGAACTGGAGATCAGTGCAGTCGGGAAGTTCCATCTTCCTTTCGCTAGAGAAAGCCAGTGGCGCACTCAGCAGTCAGTCTTCTCTGCGTGCACTTGCGCATGCCTCCAGACCTCTGCCTTTCGTGGCTCCCCTGAAGTTCCTTGCACTCCTCCCTTCACCCGACAGTCCAGACTCCCCCCATATGAGTCTCACCTGGGATAGGGGTTCAGTGCAATTGGGAGTTTCCATCTCACCTTCCGCTAGAGGGAAACCAGCTAGGCCCTCCACCGCCCGTACTCTCCACGCGTGTGTCTTTGTATCTCAGCTTTTTGCAGCTCCTCTGAGTCTCTGTGAACCCCTCTCTTCCCTCCTAGTTGTAGAATTTCCACTCAGCCAGCTTTCCTGTGGTTCTGGATGATGTCTGTTCTGTCTTTTAGTTGTAGTTTTTAAATTGTTGTCTGAGGCAGCAGTTCAGGTATTCACCTATACCGCCATCTTCCTTTTTCAGCAGGGTTAGTACTTCAATGGGTAGATTTTGGTGGTGCATAAGACACAGTTTGTGTATCTATTTCTCTGTTGAAGGATATCTTGATTGGTTTAAAATACTGATAAAGCTGCTGTAAATATTCACGTGCAAGTTGTTGTAGGAGGTGAGGTTTTAGATCATTCAGGTAAATACCAGCAGCATGATTGCTGGGTCAAATGGTAAGAGTCTGATTAGTTTTGTAAGAAATTTCTAAACTGTCTTAGAAGTGGCTGCACCATTTTGCATTCTCATCAGAAATGAATGGAAGTTCTGTTGTTTCACATCCTTGCCAGCATTGGGTGTTGTCAGTGTTTTGGATTTTAGTCATTCTAATAAGTGTGTCATGGTATCTCATTGCAGCTTTAATCTGCCTTTCTCTGATGGGAGGTGATATGGAGCATCTTATGTGCTTATGAAGGCGTCCATGTGTCTTCCCTTTCCTCATCCTGTCCTCTCTCTCTGCCCCTCCCTTGAATTTATGTAAATACTACTTCACACAGATCCCCTAACTGTTAAATTTTACGCCAGTTGCCTCATTTCTCTCTCGAGGCATGTATTGACCCATTATCCCTAAACATTGCAGTGCATAACCCATCTCCCCAAACAGGGATATCCTGTATTCATACCGTACACTTCTTCACGCCAGGTGAAGTGATGCTGTCCAGTCCACAGCCATCGTTCAGATTTAGCCTTCTGTCTTAATAGTGGCTTTCTCCTTTCTTGACTAGGGTTCTCTCTGCAAACATGCGTTGCTTTTACTTGCCTGGACTGGTTCCTTAGTCTTTTCCCGTCTCTTGTGATCTTGACAGTCTTAAAGAGTACAGTCTTTTATTCTATCAGGTGACCCTCACCCTGCATGTTCACTGTCTCCTCATGATCAGAGTTAGGTGTGTATCATGGTGGGGTGCTAGGACATGGCACTGTGCTCCTCTCAGTGCATTGCATCTGGAGGCATACGCCCCAGACCTGTCTCGCAGTGACCATCACCTTGACTGTAAAGTCAGGTTGGTATCTGCCAGGTTTCTCCACTGTCAAGTCATTGTTTGGGGGAGACAAGCTGCTATGATGCCAATATCCTGTTCCTTAATCTGCCCCCTGGTCTCCATTGCTAACTGCAGCCTCCACCAGCTCCCCCTGTAATACTGAGTGGGTCATCTCTGCCATTGTCTCCATTTATAACGGATGTTGTACTGTGAGACGAACCTCTGTTGTGTGTGTGTGTCAATATGGACTCACTGACTCTTGTTTGATTCAGTGGGTTGTGATTACTCTCATTTTACTTTGATGCCAGATTTTTTCAGATTTGACCAGTGGGAGTCCATTCATATCAGCTCTTTTATTCTTTTGACATGCTCTCAGTGCTCTCATCATTCTCTGAGAATTTCCTTATCTTCTGTCACAACAACATTTTCCAGCCTCATCTTGCACTTTCCCTGCTTCAGCCATGGAATGAGCCATTTCTTCAAGGAACACCTTCGTGGACTCCCATTTAGTGATGATGATATTGAGTTCCAAGGTCTGAGCACAGTATGTTCATAGCTACTGTATGTCATTGCTGTTAGGACTTTGCAGTGAAAAGTAATCCTTTGCTGAGAGCTTTCATTCTCACTACCTACAAAATATTTGTATATGTATTTTGTGTAAGGTTGGTGAACTGTTTGTGTTATTGGTCGAGTTTAGTAATAGATAGGCAGTATAATTCCTATGAGGAGACCAGAGAGGGCAGTTTTAGTGGCATGGTAGTGGGAGTACAAAGGGCAAAACTCTTCAAAGTTCTTGAAGTTCTAGATCAAGCATGTCAAACTCAAAAGCTAGCATGGGCCAAATAAGGTTTAAGTTTATGTGGGCTGCAAAAAAACAAAAGCTTCAATTTTCATAGAAATGAAGGTTTATTTCGATAGAGGCATGCTGAATAGAAAGGACTGAAATAAATGAGCCATCGTTAACATAAAATAATAGAACATTAATAAAATTAATATTTTTTATTGAGCATTAATTTACCAGACACTGACTAACTGCACAAATTAATAAGCATAACACAAATAAATCTATTTTTCTTGTTTTCTGAAAGAGAAATATTTCCTGTTGTGCACACCAACTAAGTCAGTACAAGACTAATGATGTGGCAATCAGCTGCTAAAATATTTGTTGCTAGTATTAATGGAGAGAAATGGTGTGCCTGTGAGTAAGACGCGAAAGGGAAATGAATGCAACATGATTAGAGTATCAGTCATTAGCAAATATTGTAGTTATTATGTAACCCAGTGAACAAATTCGTGCACATTCCAAGGAAATTAATTAGAAGAAATATTTTAATATCGCTATTCACCCTTTCTCTAATAGAAGTGTCAACCAATTTCACTATCGACAATGATAGATCGAGACACACATGGGGGATTGGTGCCAGCAAGAGCTTTATATGTATCACGGATGCACGATGCAACTTAGCCTTTTATATATCCTACTAGAGGCCTGGTGCATGAAATTTATGTGTGTGTGTGTGTAGGGGTGTTCCTCAGCCCGGCCTGAACCCTCTAGCAGGAGAGAGGCTTGGGTTGCCCCTGGTGATGGAGGAAGCCAAGCTTTCCGCACACCTGGCAGGCAGACCTCCGCTTAAGGCAACAAAGTTTCAATGGCTGCCACCACTGACAGAGGCAGAAGCTAAGCTTTTTGCACACCCTGGCTGGCAGGCCTCTGCTTAAGGCAACAAAGTTTCAATGGCTGTGCGAGCAGAAGGCTTGGTTCCATTCCAGGCTACAAAGTTTCAATTGTAGAAGATAAATAAATCCCAGATACCAGGGCCTCCACTTGGGTCACTGGGGAGCGTGGCTGGCCTGTAAAACCACCACAGGCCCCTCGCCCAGGCCACCCCATACCCCAAGGGAACCTCCAGCCTGATACAGGACACCTTTCAGGGCAAACCAGCTGGCCTCCACCCATGCAGCAGACCTCTATCCTATCTAATAAAAAAGTAATATGCAGATTGACCATCACTCCAACACACAAGATGACTGCTCCCATGTGGTCAAAAGATCCTGCCCCCATGTGGTCACAAGATGGCCACCACAAGATGGTCAGCAGGGGAGGGCAGTTGGCAGGGACTAGGCCTGCAAGGGAGGGCAGTTGTGGGTGATCAAGCCTGCAGGGGAGGGCAGTTAGGGGTGACCAGGCCTACAGGGGAGGGCAATTAGGGGCAAACAGGCTGTCAGGGGTGCAGTTAGGCATCAATTAGAATGGCAGGGGAGTGGTTAGTGGGTGATCAGGCTGGCAGGCAGAAACTGTTAGGGACAATTGGGAAGGCAGTCAGGTGAGAAGTTGGGAGCTAGCAGTCCTGGATTGTGAGAGGGATGTCTGACTGCCTGTTTAGGCCCGATCTAGGTAGGGCCTAAACAGGCAGTTGGACATCCCCAAGGGGTCCCAGATTTGAGAGATTTGAGAGGGAGCAGGCTGGCCTGAAGGACACTCCCCTCCCCTCCTGCATGAATTTCGTGCACTGGGCCTCTAATTAAAAATGTAATAAAGAGCCAATATGCTAATTAGACTGAACAGCAGAATGACCTTATGGATGACCTTCTGGACTACCTTCTAGACAAAGCCAGGGCTGTGAGGGCCAAGGCAGCCAGGGCTGTGAGGGCCAAGGCAGCCAGGGCTGCAAGGGCTGAGCCCCTTGCATGAATTTAATGCAGTGGGCCTCTAGCTTAGAATAAACTTACTTAATGCGTTAAGCACCCAGCCTGTTTTGTCTTCTGGATAGAAAGTATAGCGTTAGCCACCGGTGATTGACATGGTGCTTAATGTGTTAATTAGACTTGCTTTCTGAGTTAGCTAAACTTTTTTCAGCCCAGTGAAGCACCCCAACTTCTCTTTCAGGTAATTAATTGTCAGCAATACAGCAGTAAATATCAACACGAAGCAGATTATTATTGTAGATCATGCAGGGAGAACAAAGGGTAAAATATTTAACTGCAGCAGTATTTGTCTATACCAGGTGTATCAGTTAATGTGAATTTTTTTCAATAGATGGAGTTACACATTTGTTGATATATTTGCAATTTACTATGTATGCTATTTTGTTTTATTGACAGCAAGCTTCAAAATTTCATATGTCAAATTTTCTGAATAAATGTTGCTTCCCAAACAATTTTTGATCATTTAAAAGCAATGGGAAAGAATTTAAAGGAAGGGAAATGTGTACCACATTAACTGAATGAAAGACAAATGGAAAACTGGGAAGTCATCAGCAAAACGTTGCTTCAACAGCACGAAAGAAAATTTTTTTTTGCATTGAAAAATGACTGGTGATGAAAAGTGGATTTATTTTGAGAATCTCAAATGCACAAAATCATGGGTTGATACAGGTCAATCATTAACATTGACTGCAAGGTCAAATCGCTTCATAAAGAAGACAGAGCTCTGGGTTTGGTGGGATCAGGAAGGTGTGGTGTATTATGGTTTCTAAAACCAGGTGAAACAGTTAATACTAATCTCTACCAACAACAAATAATCAATTTAAACCATGCTGTGATTGTGAACGACCAGAATGTGCCAGAAGACACGACAAAGTAATTTTGCTTAATGATAATGCACTAACTATCACACACTTCAAAACCAATTAAAGACAGGTTAAAAGATCTTGCCTGAGAAGTATCAACCCACCTGTCGTATTCACCAAACATTGCTCCTTCAGATTATCACTTGTTCCAATTGATGGCACACGCACTTTCTGACCAGCACTTCAAAACATACAAAGAAGTGGAAAATTGGGTCTCTGAATGATTTGCCTCAAAATAAGATAAGTTCTATTGGGACGGTATCCACAAATTACCTAAAAGATGGGGAAAATGTGTAGGTAGTGATAGACATTACTTTGAATAAAGCACTTTTGATGTTTCTCTTGAAATTATTGTGTTTTCTTTGATTACAAAATTGGCATTATTAACCAGTACACCTTATATTCTGTGCAGTGAGAAAACCTGAAATCATTTTCAAGGTCCATCATTTTTTACTTCTTTTCAGTTGGGTCAAGTTTCTAAATCTCTGTTTTCTGGCTAATGAAAAGAAAATAGGATTCCATCGAGTCTCCTATCTCCATCGAGTCTCCTATCTACCTATTCCACGACTTCTGTGAGGATCAAATGAGATAAGGCATGGGAAAATGCTTCACAGACATTTGATTAAAGTATAAAATGTTTCCACCTGGCTATAAAGCAAGTTGGGGTCCTGGGTTGAAGAAGCTCCAAGGAGAGCTAGTCACTAAGGAGAGGAAGTTAGTTGTTGCTACGTGACGTCATTACCCAGTGCCCACTGCCACTGTTTCCAGGCTGGGCTGGGCTGTGGGCCGCATTTTGTACCATGAGGTCTTGGCAGCCTCAGCTGCGATTTGGTGGGCTGTCACTCTGGGGTGGTGGCAGGGCCTGTGTCCATGGTGCTGTTTCTCTGTAAATGGCCATTGCATGTCATGGCAGCTCCTATCACACCATAGTGGCTCTGATACTCAACACTACAGAGAGATGAATGAGGATCAGCCAGGCACAAATGAGCTTGCGAGAGAGGAATGGGGATCAGCCAGGCTGCAGCCCGGGAGAGGGACAAGCTGCCCACCCCGTGGTTCTGGGTGCCAGTGGCTGTGCCTGCAGCTGTGGCTGTACCTGCACCTGTGCCTGCGGCCTGGCCCGGGAGAGGGACAAGCCACCTGCCCCATAGTCTCAGGTGCAAGTGGCTGAGGCTGCGGTCCGGGATAAGCCACCCACCCTGCGGTCCCAGGTGCCAGTGGCTATGCTTGTGCCTGTGGCCCGAGAGAGGGACAAGCTGCTTGCCCTGTGGTCCTGGGCGCCAGCACCTGCGGCTGCAGCCCTGGAGAGGGACAAGCTGCCCGTCCACAGTCCCCTGTGCCTGTGGCCAACCTGGGGTCTGGGTGCCTGCAGCTGGTCAGAGGGAGGGAAGCCCAGGTCCTGGGTGCCTGTAACTGGCCAGAGGAGGGAATCCTGGGTCCCGCGTGGGGGTTGAGGCAGAGGTGGTTGGGGGCAATCAGGCCAACAGTGGAGCAGTTAGGGGTGATCAGGCTGGTGGAGCAGTTAGGGACAATCAGGCAGGCGGGCAGAGGTGTTAGGGGCAATCAGGCAGGCAGAGGTGGTTAGGAGTGATCAGGAAGGTAAGCAGAGGGGTTGGGGGCAATCAGGCAGGCCGGCAAGCAGGCAAGCAGTTAGGAGCCAGTGGTCCTGGATTTCGAGAGGCAGTTGGAACATCTCCCAAGGGGTCCTCAATTGAAGAGGGTGCAGTCTGGGCTGAGGGACAAATTTCGTGCACTGGGCTTCTAGTTACCAATAATAGTAATGCCAGCTCCATCAGCCTGTGCCTGAGAGATCTGGCATAGGGTTACAGTGGTTATCCATGGGTCAGAACATGGAATTGACAATTTATCTGTGTTCTTTTCTTCTAAGATTCTGCTTTGTTTGCTGAACTTGGTTATTTCACAGACACCGAGGACCTGCACTTGGGGGCAGCAAATGAAGCTCCGGTAAGTACCCATGAGAGGAGAAGCAGTGAAGGGTGTGATATTTCAGTTCTTCTCTAGTTATTGTAAGAAGGTTTCAGGATAACAGGTTTAGACTAACTAAGTTTAAGTAACTTTAAGTATGATAGTTAGTAGCCATTTTCTAGTTAGTATATTTAGGGTTGTAGAAAGTACATTGGTTTTGGTGTGAGAAGACTTGTATTATTCTGAGTTCACATTTGGCTCAGGGGTAGGTGACCTTAGGAAAGTCCCTTTGCTGCCTGCTTCTATAGGAAACTTGCTGCACCAGGGAGATGGTGATGGAGCCACAGACCAGTAAATGGAACTTGCTTTTTGAAGGTTATGTATCTGTAGTGGAGAATGCTCAGACACCTGGCTGTCTCCTTACTTTTTGCCTTTGAGTGGGTGGGAGTCTGTGTAAAAGCTATTGTAGAACTTTGAATCCTCAAAAATACCTTAGGTTTTCTTTTCTGGATTTGAACATTGGTGTTAACATACAGCACACTGGCCGACAGAACTTTTATTTGTCGTCTTCTTCTTTTTTTTTAAATATATATTTTAATCGATTTTTTTTTTTTTTTTACAGAGAGGAAGGGAAAGAGAGAGTTAGAAACATCGATGGGAGATATCGATCAGCCGCCTCTTGCATGCCTCCTGCTGGGGATGTGCCTGCAACCAAGATACATGCCCTTGACCGGAATCAAACCTGGGACCCTTCAGTCCGCAGGCTGACACTCTATCCAGTGAGCCAAACCAGTTTCGGCTATTTGTCTTATTCTTTAATGAATGCAGTACTATTTCAGTTGGGAGATAATTCGCGTGAACAGAATGATTTTATGTATACATCAATTGGATTGGATATCTATCACTTATTTTTTAAGCCCTTATTAACCTGAGTATAAAAATATGTATTGCTTGCTCAGTGGGTTTCTCAGACATTTCTCAAAGAACTAGAGGCCCAGTGTATGAATTCGTGCACTGATGGGGTCCAGTTGGCCTGCCCCGCTGGGGGCCGATTAGGGGAAGTACAGCCTGGGGTGAGGGGCCATGGTTGTTCTAGTCGTTTGGGTCATTCTGCTATTTAGTTGCTGTGCTTTTAATATACAGGATTAGTCAGCTCAGACGGCCATAACAAAATATCATAAATTTGTGTGGCTTAAACAACAGAAATGTATTTTTCTCACAGTTCTGGAGGCTGAAGTTTGGGTCAGCGTACCATAGCATCGTCCCATAAACCAGAAAGTGGTGAATCGATTGCCAATCAGGCCACATGCCCAGGTTGCAAATTCAGTACCCAGTCCAGTGAGTGCAGGAAACAATGGAACAATATTTCTCTCTCTTTCCCTTCTTCTCTCTGAGATCAATTAAAATGAATGATAAATAAATAATGTTCTCTACTATGGTTTTAACAGGAAAGACATTAGTGTCTATGAAGTGAAAAACTCATTATAACATATATACAGCATGACCCCATTTAAAAAATATTTATTGATTTTAGAGGAAGGGAGAAGGAGAGATAGATAGAAACATCAATGATGAGAAAGAATTGTTGATCAGCTGCCTCCTTCAACCCCTAGTGAGGATTGAGCCTAAAACCTGACCAGAAATTGTGACCTGGTTCATAGATGGATGCTCAACCACTGAGCCCCACCAGCTGGGCCCCATTTTTTAATATATATATATATTTATTTTTTATAGAGAGGAAGGGAGAGGAATAGAAAGTCAGAAACATCGATGAGAGAGACATCGATCAGCCGCCTCCTGCACGCCCCCTACTGGAGTTGTGCCCGCAAGCAAGGTACATGCCCCAGACCGGAATGGAACCTGGGACCTTTCAGTCCGAAGGCCGATGCTCTATCCACTGAGCCAAACCGGTCTCGGCTGGGCCCCATTTTTTATCAATACCAGGCACATGAGGTACATTGGCAAGATCTCACTTGTAGACAAAAGTCTGAATTGCCCAAACTCCTTTGCAGCTAGGTTTCTGGATATGAATTCTTTTCTGCCGATTGGATGCACTTACACAGTATTTTGAAGGTGGAAGTGGGGCAGAGGCATCTTTCCGCAGTTTGGGCTATTGGCTGCTGGTGACCATGTTTTCAGAGATGTGGAGGTTTTCTGCAGTGGAATCTAGGCTGTGACAGGCAGTGGTGGCAGAGGCAGTGCCCAGTGACTTGTTTTGTGGGAGCTGGAGGTACTTGTAGGGGCAGCAGTTTCCTGACCCCTGGGTCACAGCTGTGCCAGAGTGTCCTAGAGTTCAGTTGTGGCTGAGGAGGCAGCTTCTCCCACTGGGCAGGGAGTCTTTTCTGGAGCCCAGCCTAATACCCACTCCTTCAGCTTTCTGATGATTTCCCAAGCACTGATTCCCTGTGCTAAATTCTTTCTTGCCTAAAATAGCAAAGATCTAAAAACATTTTGGATCCTCTACTTTTAATGAAAGCAATGCTGCACAGGGTCAGGTCTGAGACATGGGTGAGGTGTTGCAGAAGGCTCCCTTCTTTGAGTCTCAGCTTCCTCTTCTGTAGAACCGAGACCAAAGATTATCAGGTCATAGTTACTGAAGACCGTGACAGCCATGTTTCCCGAAGATGGCCACAACATTTCCCATCCCTCCTGTGGCCTTGCCACTTTCTCTCTCTTGAAGTGGGGCTGACTTCCAACATGCTGGTAGGTAGTATACTGGTTGTCTGCGGAATTCCAAGGCCAAGGCCAAAAAGGCACAGGGGTGCAGCCTCACTCACCTCAACAGGGTTTCCAGCTCTGGCCCAGCCCATGCTGCTCAGGGCTCTGTCTGGCGCAGGGCCTTGCCCTCCTGGCTCACTTCCTTTCCTTTCCCAGCGCTTCACTGCACACCATGGCCCACCTGCTGGTGCTGCTGGGTCCAGTGGGTGGGGTAAGAGCTGCTGGGTCCATTGGACCTCGCCCCTTCTGGCTCCTGTGTGTCACTGTACCTTGTGCCTGTGGCCCCTACCTATTCTTGCTGCTGCTTCAATCAGATGCCCAGGTCCTGTGTGTGACCTGTGGGAACTGCTGTGGCCACCAGGAAAGCCTCCCCACCCCATCCCCAACTCTGGTGCCCTGATCCTGGGTCCACTTCTGCCAAAGGAGAGTTTTTCCCATGCAAATGCCCAAGACCGAGCATCTCCAAGGTCCCTGGATTCCAAATTTCTGCAAGCCAAGATGGTTGGCCTGCTGATCAGGGTGTTGGGGGCGATCCAGCCCGGATCAGGCTGGTTGGCTGCCGCAGTACATCTCACAGCCACTGGTCGTCCTGGTTGTCCTGGTAGTTCCGCTGTAACGGTCGCTGGATTTTTATATTTATAGATGGTTTAGTGGTTGTTTTACTATGAAGAAGAGAGTAAAAACACTTGATATAGTTTATAATCAGTGCGTGGGATTTTAATGGTTTATATTACTTTTGTGAGACAGAATGTGGTCTTTTGATTAACTTAATATTGGCTGGTTGCCTGTGCAACTGATATTCTTTTACAACCTCTGCTGCCTAAAATCATCAAGAAACAGTGTACTAAGTTGGAACGATCCATAGAAGCTTTTCAAGTATTATATGGAGGATTGGAGTGATGCTTCTGAGGGCCCTTTCTAGTTGTAAATTGCGTCTTGATGCTCAGCCACTGAGCCACGCTGGTTGGCCTGTGCCATCTTCTTGCCACACAGTAGTGGGGTTTCACAGGAGGAATCATCAAAGAGCCAGAGGACATACGTGCCAATAATAACCCTTTACGTAAAATGGCTGTGAGGTTTCCAACCAGATACTGTCCTGATGCTTTAAAAGTGTCTGTCTGTTTGGCTGGAGATTGAATCTCAGGCAGGGCCTGCATGTCAGCGAACACTGCCTTGGCAGCCTCGTGCTCAGGTGGCAGACTCAGGATGTATGGGGAGCTTTGGTGCTAAATGTACAGGGCTGCCTAATTTTTGATGTGTGGATTCAAATAAGAGAAAACAGCAAAGGAGATTGATTTAAAAAGTGGTTCTTTCATGACCCAAGTCGTGTTTTCTTCTTCTCATGTGAACTTGTACAGTATTTACTACATTTTGAAATGTTATTCTAGAAATTATTACCAAACCAGAGGGCTGGTGCACAACATTCATACACTGGGTGGCCGGAGGGGGGAGGGATGGGGGGAGGAAAGGAGGAGGAGCCTTTTAGCACGGCCTGTGCCTTCGCGCAGTCCGGGACCCCCTTGGGCATGTCTGCCTGCCAGCTTAGGGGGATTGGGCCTAAGCTGGCAGGCAGACATCAGACATTCCTCTTGCAGTCCGGGACTCTCACTGTCCAGGACCCCTCCCTCCCTTCTGCATGCCTGCAGCGGAGGCTGGAGAGGCTCCTGCCAAGCCACTGTGCTTGCCAGCTGTGAGCCCCGCTTCTGGCTGAGCGGCACTCCCCCTGTGGATGTGCATTGAGGACCAGGGGGCAGCTCCTGTGTTGAGTGTCTGCCCCCTGGTGGTCAATGCGCATCAGAGTGACCTGTCATTCTGCCATTAGGTTGATTTGCATATTAGCCTCTTATTATATAGGATGATTGATGCTCTAGCTTTTTGGCTCAGTGGATAGAAGTGTTGGCCTGTGGACTGAAGGGTCCTGGGTTTGATTCCTGGTCAGGGCACATGCCCAGGTTGTGGAGGAGGCAGGCCATCAGTGATTCTTTCTCATCACTGGTACTTCTTTCTCTTCCTCTCTGAAGTCAGTCAATCAATCAATCAATCAATCAATAAACAAATTATTGTTAATAATTACTAGATTAATATTTACTTTTTGCTTGAGGCTTATTTTCTCTCTAATTGCTGGTTTATTGTCTGTCACACTGAGTTACTATTGACTGCCTATTGACTTGATAGCACTGTATGTGTATTAGTTCACTCTGTTCTTGCCTCTTTGCCCCAGACACTGTAAATAGCAGTGGCACTACCTTGGCCTCCAGCTCGAAGGAGGGCTCTGAAATCATGGGGACAGCCCCATTCCTATATATGGTCTGGGTGGGGATCCAGATGGCCCAAATATGCTCATCTGTAAGGAAACATTATAATCTGAATGAAAAGAAACTGAGAGTCCCTTTTAGAGATTTGTGACCCTGCCTGAAAAACTAGGTTCTACCTTCTAGGGTTAAAAAATTTTAGAAATTTGGAAAGTACAGGGCAGTTGAAAAAAGAAGTAAGTAGCCTATTTCTCTGTGAGCCCTTCCTTCTTGCATCACCACTTTATTTTGGTAAATTTGAAGGCTTAAGCAGAGCCCTATGATTTCTGCTGGGTTTTCACATGTCTGTGTTCTTTCACTGTGTATAGAGATGGTGTTGTAGTAGGCATTGGCTTTGAGTCATTTTCCTAAATGGCAACGGGAAAACTTGTTTTATTTTGCTGGATCTCTCTTATGACAGAGACATATTTTATGACTCTTATAATGGTCTGTCCCCACTAAAAAGAATGGGGCCTGGTGGTCTTCCCCAGCTGTTACTGCTCTGCTTCGGTAACTGTACTGGTTTCTCTGGCCTCTCCACAGTGAGGGTTCAAGGTGAACTGATCAATAGAAAACTATTTTTACTAAGTTTGGTGATAGCAATGGTTTCATTTATGGCAAATTGCAGCAATAGTTTGATTTCTAGATTATATATTTTATTCTTCTAATATATTTTGCTAATATCTTTTGAAAGTTACAGGAAAACAGTTTTGATAACCTTGATTTTGGTTTGGATTTGATGGCGTGGGAGACAGGCATTTGGGACATCAACAACCAGTTCTGTACAGGTAATGATGTATTTTATTGGTAAAAACTTTAAATGGATTTATTTTATTTTGTAGTTTGGTAATAGTCAAAATGAGGTGGGGTTATTGGGCTACCTTGGTGGGTTAAAAAATTCCAGGGACTGTATATTCTAATCCTGGTATGGCTGTGCATACATAAAATTCTTGCCATAACGTAGATCAGAATTTCATAGTTATGTTTCAGTAACACACAAGTAAAGAATTCCTTTCAGAAACACTGATTTTGACTTATATATAATCCTATATAATAAAAGGCTAATATACAAATTGTCTCCCTTGGGAGTTTGACCGACCAGGAGTTTGACTGCTTACACTGACCACTAGCGGGAAGCATGGAATGAAGGAAGGCCCTGGTTGGCAGTCAGGGGAAGAAAGGCCCCAATCGGCCCTGAATGCCAGCCAGGCCTGGGGACCCTACCTGTGTACAAATTTCGTTCACCGGGCCAATAGTATCTCTATAAGAGATTAACCTGAAAACCTGATAGACTTAGGGAATCAAAGGAAAAATCTTGGGGTTACTAGCACTTAGGAACTTGGTGTAGGGCGCATGTGTGTGGCTATGTCCTCTGAGGAGGGGTACTCCCTCGCTGGGGAGGGAAGCTAGGGGGTGCAAGCAGGAGCTGGGGCCTGTGGCATATTGTCACTTCGGTGAAGCTGATCAAGGATGAAAAGCCCTTTCCCCTTCTGCCAGTCAGAACCCTTCTAGGGTCCCTACTGACAGCCCTAATGGAAACCAGCTGGGCCTGCAGGAGTGATTCATATCTCAGACCACAGGAGGTGGACTCAGACAGAGCTGGGGACAGGACAGAGGATAGATAAGCAGCAGGTCCCCATGTAGACTGGAGTCCTCTCCCCACACATCCCTGGTCCTTCATGTGGTGTATTTGTGTATCTTGCTCAATGCCTGTCTTCCCTCAGAGCACGTGAGCTGCACAAGGCCAGTGTTCTGCTCACAGTTATGTAATAGATGACCCTAAAATGTAGTGTCTTAAAACCAAGACGTTCAAACCCGGGGGTCAAGAGATGGACAGTGCACCAGGAAGGGCTGGTCTCTGCTCCATGGTATGCAGGCCTCAGCGGGAAGATTTGAAGGCTGGGGCAGCTTGACATCTCAGGGCTAGAAGTCTCTTAAGGTTTCTTCCCTCCCTCATTGGAGACCTCGTCTGGAGTGATGTGGAGATGAGGACTGTCCACTA
This sequence comes from Lasiurus cinereus, assembly GCA_011751065.1. NCBI lineage: Eukaryota > Metazoa > Chordata > Mammalia > Chiroptera > Vespertilionidae > Lasiurus > Lasiurus cinereus. Next base: position 579,806 of record JAAGEH010000042.1, read on the forward strand.
GAGTGCCGACACGTGGACTTTCTCGGTGCTTGCCCTCCTCACACATGCTGTCTCATGTAGCACTGTTGCTTAAGGAGCCCTGAGCCCCTCGGTTCAGACGGAGGGGAGCACACTCCCTCCTGAGTGGGGAGATGGCAGGGTCTGAGTACAGTAGACTGCTTTCTCATCTTGGATTTTCACTCGATAATAAACTTTGGTGACCTTCACTTCCCCGGGTTTGAATTTCAAGAGTAGATTTTACCTTCCTTTTTGTTTATGCTCTGTGTTTTTCAGTGAAAGATATTAAGGCAGAACCTCAGTTGCTTTCTCCGGCCTCTTCCAGCGGCGCAGTGTCATCTCCGCAGTCAGTGGACTCCTGCTCTTCAACTCAGCATGTCCCCGTGAGTAGCAGTCTCCTGGCTGTTGTGCTGCCTGGACAGTGGTGGACAGGAGGGAGGGGAACAGTTCACATTGAATGAGTGAGCTCATTATCTCTTCTGAGCCCCTGGAACCTGAGTCTCGAGGAAGGGCATTGGGATCTCTGAAGCTGAGTTTCCCTGGTTTTGCCCTCTTCCCTGTGTTCATTGGCTCATTGCCCTTTTCCAGGATTCAGGGGTCTTTATTTATTGCTGACTAATCTTCCCCTGCCACCTGCCACCTGTTCCTGGTTGGAACAGATATTTTCTGAGGACACAAAAGGCTGTGAGATGGTTGTTTTTGTAACTCCTCAGCCATGAACCTGGAAGGAATGGTCTTCTTAGTTCAGCAATGCCTAGCCCGCCTTTGAAATGACCAAGAGTTTTTTCTTTAATCCTGGTGAGGATATCTTTTTGTTGATTTTAGAGAGAGAGAGCAAGGGGTGGGTGTGTGGGAGAGAGAGAGGCAGGGGGGAGGGAGGGAGAGAGAGAGAGAGAGAGAAGGAGAGAAACATCGATGTGAGAGAGATACATTGATTAATTGCCTCCTGCACACTCCCGACTGGTGATTGAACTCTAAACCTGGATATCTATCCTGATTGGGAATCAAACCCTTGACCTTTTGGTGTAGGGGACAACACTCCCACCAACTGAGCCACCTGGCTAGGGCATTAGATGACTGAGATTTTTACAGAAGTCTAGTAGCTCCTTAAAAATGATTGTGCTCTCCATACAGATCAAAGCTCTGAGGCCAGGAAAAGGAAGTACCAAAGGATTTAGGTACTTTTTGGAATGAGGAAAAGGAAAATATAACAAAAATTCAAATGAATATTTCTGTTCATTATATCTGATAGGCTCTGTATCTCATCATTTATGAAACTCTGATGATTCTGTAGACTTCATGTCTCTAGGATTCATCTTCTTGGCCCTCCCAGGCCCTCAGCATCTCACCTGCATCAAGTCAATAGGAGTGTAACTGCCTTCACTGCCCCCTGCTCCCCAGACCTTCATTAGCAGAGGAATCTTCATAGACATCTTTCAGAACCGCACATTGGATTGTGTCAGTCCTTTGCTAAAACCTTTGCATGACTTCCAAAGCTTCCAAGGGTGAAACTCACATTCACCAAGTGCTGAGCCCTCATGCCTGGCCGGCCTTCCCTTCCAGTCTTGTTTCTCACAGAGTCTCCCCCCTGCACACCCTCTTGCTTAACCCTGGGAGCATTCCGAACAGAGAGCTGTATTTTGTTATTGGTCAGTATCGGTGGACAGTGCTGCTTTATTTGTAGTGTCTTAGTACTTCATGTAGAAAGGTACATCACACCTTTGCCGAGGAGTTGTCTTGAAACATTTCTCTGTTTCTTTGTGGGTCTTGCCTTTCTTTCTAAATGATTTTCTGCTCAAGGATCGTATTCTTCTGTGTGATTTGTGTTTGCTTTTGCTACAGGAGGAGCTGGATTTGTCTTCCGCCTCCCAGATGTCTCCCCTTTCCCTCTATGGAGATGGTGCCAATGGTCCCTGCTCAGTTGAGCCACCGAAAGACGACCAGCCCCTCACAGGTCCCAGGAGCAAACCCGGTATTCCTCACTCTCTCTTGGGGCTGCTGTACTCTTGCCTGAGCTCAGGCCCCACTCTCAGAGGAACTGCGGGAATGAGTGTGTGCTTGTGGGTCCAGCTTGTGGTTTGTCCTGAGGACCAAGGTGGAGAGGACAAGGAAGGAGTCCTTTTCTTGGTTGTCTCTGTCTCTAGAGGCAAAAGAGACCTTACAGTAGTCTCAGCCCCTTGCCTTACACATTGGGCTGGATGTGAGGGCCATGGGGGTGACCTTGTGGCCGTTAGGTCATGGTCAGGGTTTTTACATGCTTCTGACAGTTCTGCACCTCCTCCACCCAGAGCTGAGCTGTCCGAAAGAGGGCTCATTTCTCCATGGGATGAGCAAGTCTGGACGTCATGGACAGCATAGCGACTGCACTTCATGACTCTGTCTTGCACATTTGGAAGTTGCTAGGAGATAGACTTTGGCCTAGACCAGCCCTGCGGGTCCTGACCTCTGTCTTCAGCGAGTTAAAACTGTGTATTTCAACATTTCACCCACCATTACAAGAAAAATAACTTGTTCCTGTATGTTGGCAAATGTTTTAACTAGACTTACTATAATAATCACTTGGTGCTACAGATACTATATTGGATCGTTATGTTGTACACTTGAAACAAATATAATGTTAAATGTCAGTTATTCCTCAATATAAGGAAGGTAGTCCTCAGATTAAGGACTTTATTTCAGTTCATTAGGGTATAGAGTAGCTATACTTAAACTTCAGTTAGTTACTCAGAGGTCATAACCTCAAGATAACCGACTTTAGAGGTCAGAATGTAGAGAAAGGTGTATTATAGAACCTGTTTTCGGAGATTGGCTTAATTGTCTTCAGATTGACTTGTGGTTTGGTTTTTCTCCAGAAAATGGACTGACTCCAAAGAAAAAACTTCAGACGAATTCAAAACCTTCAATTCAGCCCAAGCCCTTATTGCTTCCCGCAGCACCCAAGACTCAAACAAACGCCTGCATTCCTGCGAAAGCCATTGTTATTCAGGCGCTGCCCACGCTGGTGCCATTGGTCAAGCATCAGTCGGTTATCAGGATACACCCTGCACCCATGGAAGGTACAGATGCAGCTTGAGCTGCATGGGACTGACAGCCATCAAGGCTCGGGCCACATGGTGTTTTAATTCAGGCTGAACATCCCTGCACATGCCGTGTGTTGGGAATTGACCTTGGTTCTGGCATGTTGCAGATGACTAATATGTGGTTCCTGTCCCAACAAGGAGGTTGCTATCTAGATCAATATATCCTGTATGTCTTTTTCTCAGTTTTAATTATGAAAGGCTTGTGTTTTATATAACCCCTCAAAATGAAGAACAAAATTTGCAAAACTTTTTTGGTGACATTTTGTCTTTAGACTTTTGTGTCTGTGAACTTTTTGTTTTTAATGAGAGTCAGTATTTAAACAACAGGGTGCATTTCAGGTCTAGTGTGTGTGTTTTGGCAACAGAATCAGGCTCTTACTCTCTGAGGCATGAGCTTGGCCTAGAGCAGCTCTGCGGGTCCTGACCTCTGTCTTCAGCGAGTTAAAACTGTATTTCTACATTTCACCCACCAGATGGCCACACGTACTAGAGTCTCTGAGAACCAAGTTGAAGTCAGTATTGAAAGACATTTGAGGCTTTGGTCTTGTTGAGCTTTAGGAATCATCGGCCCTCCCTGTCGGTCTGGCAGGTGATTCATCGTCACCCTCATGTTGATATGTGTCCACATGAGTCCAGGACACCTATGCAGCATCTTTCCTGGGTTTAGCTGTCAACTCCCAGGAGGACAAGGTGTTAATGGGGTATAGGTTGTCAGTAAACACAATGTTGCATTTGCTTTTATGCTGCATTTCCAGCTGTTGCTTGCTGGCTCATTTCTTTGGACTCTGGCTGTAATGAGCGCAAGGTCAGAAGTTTGATTCTCTGTTCCTCAGTCGTAGACAGCGTGACATCGATATAGAGCAGAGCTAGGTGAGAGATTGGGTAGCACAAGCAAACCTGCAGTGCCTGCCCTCTCGGTGCAGGGTCCATATGGCTGCCTTTCCTGTGGCAAGTGGCATTCCTGTGGGTAGGCTCTTGTGGTCTCTGAATGGCAGGAAGTGTTTGTGAACTCCTTGGCATAAAGTGCAAGGTTTAGTGTGTGTCCATATGTGGACCTTTATAGGGATATGGTAGTCTCCAAAACCTTCATCAGTGTTTCCAAAGGCCTGTCTTTCCAAAGGCTAAGAATTTAAAGTTGGAAAGAACCTCATTGTAGTTCCCATAAGCAGTTAGAACATGTATAAAAAATAAAAGTCTAACGTTAACATGGTTAGTGTATAAAGCAAGGGCTATTCTAAGGGTTTGGTCTTAATAGACCATTGGCTGTTTAAAGTTAGGAGGTCTTACCCGTAGCAAGAAGACACTGTGTTCTTTTCTGAGCTTTGTTTCTATCTCAGGAACTGGAACCCTGCACCCTCAGGACTCAAGTGCTTTCCCAGTATCTGCAGGGGGTACTTGTTTCAGAGAGCATGAGCTGATTAGCCCTTGTCTGTTCTCACAGTGGATCCAGAGAGATGTCATTGTCACACACAGATTGAGCTGTGTGCCTCCAGAAAATGGACTGACTCCAAAGAGAATGGGGAGGGAGGAAGAGGAGGATACAGGGAAAGCATTTTACATCAATAATGTGAGCTTCCATGGTCAAAATCTTACCATTGAAAACAGGAAGGAATTCTTAGGGGATCAAGTTGGGATTCTCTAGTATGGTATGAAAGGCCCCTCCTGGTTGGCCCCCATTTAATGTTCTCATTTTGTATTATAGCAGCATCCTTTTCTACAAACCCTCTTTCTACCCAACCAGTTCCTAAATTATCTTTGTTTTTCCTAGTTTCTTGGGTCATACCATTCTCCCTGCTTTGAACAGCTTTTGCTACTTCACACCTGTGCATCCATTAAGGTTGTGTGAGCTGTGCAGATGAGAGGTACTGGAGACCTGGAGTATCCTTGGACATGGCGAGGAGGGTAGAATCCTAGAGTTTGGTAACTGTCCAGTGTGGGAGAGAACAGGAACAGAGAGGACGGTATCCTGTTCTGGGCTTTCTCGGTAGAAGATTGTGCAAATCGTTGGGATGGGGGCCAGAGGTGGATCCTTGCTCAGGTCACTCTGCTGGTGACAGGCAGAATCAGCCTGGAGCCTTGATGTCTGGCTCAAGAGTCTGAGCCTTCATCACGACATTATTGCTTCTAGGAGGATGCTGAGCTCAGGAGGTGGGAGTTAGCAAGTTTATGTAAACAAGTAACAGCAACTGTGAGAACTAGTGGATAATAATAAATGCAAGACCCTGTGGAAGCTCTTCTATAGGTTCATAAAAGTAATGGCTGGCATGAGGTTTCCAGTCTGTGCCAGCACTGCTCTAAGTGCTTCCGGGTGTTCCCTTATTAGCGCCTCCATCCCCCCTGAGGGAGTGCTGCTCTCCGCTCCCTGGGCAGCTGAGAGAGTCAGGGCGGAGTGCTGGCCCAGAGTCCCACGGTGATGCTAGGCATGCAGCACATCATTTGAAATCTTTAAGATAGTTGGAAAGGAAGAACTGCCACCATACGGAGTTACACTCTTAGTGGTGTCCCATCGTGGGGACTTGCATGTAAGACCTGAGGGGAGGTGGAGCTGTCAAAGGAGATGAGCAGCCTGGGGCATGTCCTGCCTGAGGAACAGTAGTGACTAACTTCAGCTGCCAGCTGTTTAGGGCCCTGAGCAGCAGTGTAGAGCTGGTGAGCATGTCTGTGACTAGTGAGTTACCAGGATAGTTTTAGTGTTTTCTCGAACACACTATATAGAAATTTAGTTGTTTCTTCCCATTCTGTCTTGATCCTTGACTTAGATGCTGGCTGATTTGAGAGTAGCTGAGCACTGTGGGTAAAGGGTCTGGTGTGCATTGAGGAGAAAAGGAGGCAATGAGGCTGGCAGGACTTGGAGCCATGTGGACCCAGATCTGGAGGGGCTTGCTGGCCTGGTCCCTGGCTGCAGCTGTCAGCAAGGAGACAGCCATAGCTCCAGAGTGAGGTCTGTGTGTGGGATACTCTTCTGTGTTAGTTTAGAGAAATAGGACAAAGCCCCTACACCTGTGAGTGAGCGTGGAGGGCCTGTCTTTGGAATGACAGTTTTCCATGTTGACCATGTCCTGCATTCTTTGTAGTAACAGTGTTGTTTTTGGGGTCTTTTCAGTGTAGTTTCTAAACTGAGAAGATTTAGAATGCTGCTCCTGATATGCCCTTGTGGAAGGACTGGTGAGAGTCCGTGGTCTCCCCTGTAGACCGGGACTCTGAGGCGGCAGAGGAAGAGAAGTCAAGGCGGGCCACTGCGTGCTCAGTCTATAGGGGATGCAGGCGGTGCTTTGTCTTATAAGTCTCCATGCTGCTGGCTTCAGGTTTGTGGCTGCCCTTCTAGTTAATGAGCTAAGATCCATTTAAACTCGTTACTAAATTCTTAATAGGCTTTTCTCATCACACATTTGTCAATTCAAAGGAATGGAAAGGACAGTCACGACTGTGGGGGATGTGCTGTGAGGGACGTGGCATCTGATGTGAAACGAGGGCAGCAGGGTTCTGATTGGGGCCCGTGTGAGGCTGCGTTGTGGTGAGCATGACGCTTCATCATGCCAGAGTGACTAATTTCTTAGGAGGTGTCATTAAAAGGCCTAACACTTGGTCATATGCTGTTTTATTTGCCTAATTGTATTTATGTCAGCTTATGAGTCATTTTCTGATTTTATGTTCTTATTTCATAAAAGAAGATATTCCAGGGGAAAAGTAGATAAAAATGTTTAGTGATCATTTATGCTTCAATAAATTGTACATATTACAAATGTTAGAAATTATTCTTAGATGTGTTTTACTAATTTATCTGGGACAAGATGCTATTAATCCGGCTACCTTTAGCATGCTTTCTAAGAAATTAGTTTTAACATTTTTTATATTTGTAACCCTGTGTTTTTCAAGCACTGAATTAATGAATCTCTATTTATTATATATATAGTTTTTGGTGGTTGTATTTCTAAAACCCATTAATTTGAAATATGGTTCTGTATGTGTCAGTATAAAAGTTTTTTTTTTTAATTTATAATATGAAAAATCCTTTTAGCACTAATAAATTTCAGGGATTAATACTTAGGGAAATTTGTGTATAACTTAGCAAACTTGATATGTGTGTAGTTGAGAAAAAATACATGGGATTATACTGTTAATGGGAACCTGAAAGGGAAAGAATCTAATTGGGCTCATTAAAACAGGACAAGGGAAGGCACATGCGTGTGCTGCTACTGCCTGTGCTGGGTCGTTGGTTTCACATTTCTCAGGGTGAGCTCACCTGTCACTCCACCTGCAAATGATATCTCTGTGCTGAACAGCTCTTCCTGCCACAAAGTGGTGTGCCCTCTGACTCCTATCTTTTCTCTCCACCAGGTCAGACCGTGGTGCTGTCTCAGCCTGCCCTGGTACAGCTGCAGGCGCCCGGGGTCCTGCCTTCTCCCCAGCCCGTCCTCACGGTCAGCGGGGGAGCTGCACCGCTCCCTAATCACGTGGTCAGTGTGGTACCGGCCCCTGTGGCCAGTAGCCCAGTAAATGGAAAACTTTCTGTGGCTAAACCTGCCCTGCAGAGTACTGTGAGAAGTGTAGGTTCAGATGTAAGTTTTGCCACTTAGTGCTTTTTTAATGCCTGATTTAAAAACAAGGAGAAAACACATTTTTGTTTTTGTTTTTTTAAAGTTTATTTCAGTGTGTCTGTGTGCTGAAATTGCACATCCAATCTTTAGTGGAAAGTTAGGCGAGGTTTGTGATGTGAGAATCTGCAGGAAGGTTTAATCAAGTCTGCAGGGTCTGATAAGAAGTGTGCATGCCTTCCTCCTCTGCCTCCTGAGCCCTCTAGTATTGACACAGTCTCTGATAGTTCCTGATAGAAGTGCTTTTGGCTATTCAGAATGTAGTCTGTAGACTACTTCTTAGTCGGTATATTTAGCATTGCTCTTGACTTATGGAAGCGTTTTCAGCACTGCATATAATTGGCTTGCTACTATGGGGATTAATGTCAGGGGTCTTAATCCAGCATCTAGAAGGGTTCAGGAATCTGAAGAAGGTGCTGAGTGTAAATTAACCAAGAGTCCAGAGATGAAACATAATTTTGGAAGGCATTTGGGGGGCCAGAGGAGCTTAGTTAAAGGAACTAAGTTCTCTCTTGTTTCAGGACCCCTTGCTTTTTATTAACACAAATCGTCGTAAGGCAAAGTATATATACATCAAAGACCAGGGTTTAGTATACAGAATCCATTGTCAGACTGGAAGAATTGTCTATGGCTATTCAGGTGTTTGGCCAGTAGGAGGCAATAACATGTAGATTAAGATGCCCTCAGTTGTCTGGCAGCAAGCAATCAATTTATGCATCTCTTTCAGGTTTGGGGAAATGCCCTCAGCCATTGCCAGATGATTCAGCCCTGCTGACATGCTGGAATTAGTTTCCGGCAGGGGATTCTGTCTCCTAATGATTACTTGATAGTTCCCTATGTTTACAAACCTTCAAATTTCCTAGCATGATTGTAGAAATTTTTTATACTTTATAAATCACAGAAAGTGTCCTAAAATCTGTCACTCTCTAAGACCAGTTATAGCACTTACTAGTGAATTTTTGCCTTTTTTAAAAGTGAATGAAAAGCCTCATGTCATGTACTAAACAGTAGTTGAACATCATGGCCAAAGTTTGATGAAAGTTAAAGTCAAGTGATCAGTCTAACAATAGAGTCAGTCAGAGTGTAGTGGAGATCCATCGAAAGGATGGGAGGTGGGGAGTGGAGGCCCTCCAGCAGTTCCCATCCTTTGTCGGGCACTGCAGCGAGCGTGCCAAGGCATAGAGAGGAGGAGCATGAGTATCTGGAGCAGATGTGGGTGGAACGAACTAGACTTATTACTGTGTTAGTTTATGTTGAGGACTGGGAGAGTGAGAGCATGGTGCTGTGGCACAGCAGGCAGCAGCACTAGTGTGCGTTTCGGGGGAGATGGAAGAGTTAGGTGCTGGGATTTGCTTTAAAACCTCTGTGGGAGGAGCACAGGCAGGAGGAGAGAAGATGGGCAAATGCTGATAATCAGTGATGTTGAGTGCGGAGTGTTTGGGAAAATTTCCTCAATAAGTAAATAAACAATAACAAAAATCTAAAAATATTTCATGCATACATATGTATATGCATGTATATAAATATATATCTATGTGTATATACACTTATATGTATTTTTGTTAATACCTGAGGATATTTTTCTATTGTTTTTTCAGAGAGAGTTGAAGTGAGAGATGGTGGGGGGGAGAGAGAGACAAAAATATTGATGTGAGAGAGACACATCGACTGCCTTCCACATGCACCCCAATCAGTGGCTGAAAGCTAACCCATAACTTAGGTATGTGCCCTTAACTGGGAATCAAACTAAGACCCTTTGGTGTGTGGGCTTTTACCATTGAGCCACTGGCCAGGGCTATTCATTGTTACAGTGGTACCTCGAGATACGAGTGCCCTAACATACGAGATTTTTGAGATACGAGCTGTCGAGCGAACAATTTTTGCTTTGAAATATGAGCAACATTTGAGATAGGAGTAATCGCGAGGATCGGCCGGCTGCACACGATCCACCAGTTTACCCCTACTCGAGCGTCTCATAGTTTCCCACGCCTCAAGGTTACGGAACGAATTAAACTTGTATCTCGATGTACCACTGTATTCTAATTAAAAACTTGTACAACCAATGAAAAAAAAAAGAATATTCTTTTCATAAGAGACGGAGGAGGATAAGAATGATGAAAGATTTTAGAAAAAAAATGATCCCTTCAAATTTTCTTTCATTTATGAGTTTGAATGTTTCCGCTGTAATACTTCCAAATAGAACCAGCAACAGAAAATGGGCACAACTGTTTTTCTATAATGTTAAGACTTTTAAAATATTTATCGTGAAACATTTTAGACATGAAAAAGGTAATGACTATTAGAACTTTAACAACCATAGATCAGCAATATATCACAATTGTTAGACACATTGATGTAACCTTAGTGTGCCTTCATAGAATTGTAGCCAGGTGGAAAGGAGTCTAGAAATGCTTCCCAGGAAGAGAGTGGTTAGGGTGGGCGTGACTCAGCAAACTGAGGGAGAAGCTGGGATTGTCCTGTGCCAAATGGGCTCATGGTTCACAGGGACTCCTGTGGACTCTTAGCACAGTTGCGGGAGATACAAGGAAGGTTCCCTCTAGCCCTCAGAGGCTTTGATCCAGTCCTTGTACTTACTGTCTGAACCACGAGCATTGCAATGTGCTGCTGGCCCCTTTGTACTCTCTCAGCATTCCTGTGAATTGTTTGTTGGTCTGTTAGCCCTACATCCTTTACTAGTGTAGGTTCTTGGTATGAAAGACGCGTTTCCCTGCTTCTGTGCTGTGAGAGTGCTGTGAGTGTGCACATAAGGCATGAGGTGTTGGGGACGAGGCAGATGAGACAGAGCCAACAAGGACTGTCATTTTAGCAATATTTATTGGCTAGCATTCTTACTGCTTTTCAAAATTTACAGTTGACAGTATTATAAGGAAAGCTTCAAGTACTGTGTCCAATACAATAGACACAGACGATTAGAATGAATTTCCTAGTCAACCCACATTGAGGATTTTGTGCTTATTTTCCCCTGGCCAGCACATCAGGGAATGAGCCGAGCCTCTGCAGGGTGAGTTTGCTGGTAGAGGTTTTAACTTAATGTTTATTTCAAGTAAAGAAACATCAGTCTGGCCCATTAGCCACCAAACCGCTCAGGAATGCAGAGTGAGCCCCGCCCTGGGCCACCTCGCCGTTGCCATGTCTGCTGATGGAGTCCTGCTTGGTCAGGACCACTTGGGTCATTGGAAGTTCCTGGTTTAAAAATGGCCCAAAAGGAAAATTTTCATTATGTGCTGCTTGTGCTTTTAAACAATAAGAGTAGTGAAAAAAGGAAAGAAAGGAAGAAAGAGTGTATCAGTCTTTTGTGACTTTGTAATGCTGACACGGCCTTTTTTCCTACCTCTGTTTTCTCATTGGCTGGCTTCGTGCTGGGCTGCTGCTGCCTGGGAGCATGTCTGGCACTCCATGCTTTGCAGACTGCGCCAACTGCTGCATTGTCTTTGTGACCGCTGCCTGGTTCAAATTATCTGTCTCTTTTCTTGTCTTTTGCTGGTAAATGTGTTCTGTTTAAGTCTGGAAATCTCACCTAAGTTTTCAAGAAATAGGGTTTGTTTTTGGCTCTGATCCTGATGGAAAAAGTGAACATGTCCTTGTCTTGGAGTGGAAGCTCTCACGCACGCTCCAAGTCAGTGGCGGAGGTGCCTTCCCAGGAGAGCTTGATCCTCTGGTTTCAAAGGGCTGCTGACTGTTGCTAGACCCCGACCAAGGCTTGCAAACCAGCGTCTGTTTCCACCTGCAGGGCACCTTTCACTCCTCTACTGCCCACCACCCCTTCTCTCAGAGACTCTCTGAAGTTCACGAGACAATGGCCTTGGCTTATTAGTACACTAGAGGCCCGGTGCATGAAAATTAATGCACTGGTAAGGGGGGGTCCCTCAGCCAGGCCTGCCCCCTCTCACAGTCTAGGAGTTGTCAGGGGTAGAAGGTGACTAGACTCAGGGGAAGGCGATGCCCCCATCACACCTCTGCTGCTGCTACTGCTGGCAGCGCAAGTCTCGGCCGACTCTGGTTACCTGAGCGTTGGGTGGCCCTGGGCAGCTGGGCAGCTGCCATCTGAGGCTTGCTTGCACCTTGGGCCAGCCCTGGGTGGCTGTGGGGTTGAGGAGACTGGAGGACTCTGAAGGCTGCGTGCCTGCTGCCCTGGCAGGGCTGAGGAGACTGGGCACTGCCATCCTGTGGCTATGGGTGCTGCCGTATTTGAGGGTGTGGCAATCAATTAGCATATTCCCTCCTTATTGGCTGTGTGTGCCGCCATCTTTGCGACAGTATGAGGGTCAATTAAGCATATTCCCTTTTTATTAGACAGGATTCTTTTGGTTATTGGGGTAAAGGGCCAGGAAAAAAGTGGTGAGATTATGTTGTACATTTTCCATGGTGGGCCAGGGGGAGCAAGGCCCTTTCTGGGAATCAGGAGGTGGGGACAGTGGGAAGAAGGACCCATAGCCTCAGAGGGCCATGGATTAAGGAAACAGCTGCAACGACAGGGCCTAGGTCTTCCTCTCTGCCCATCTTCCAGACCTGCCTTGCTTTGCACCTCTTTTTAACTCTTTACTCAGTGACCTGGACCCTTCCTATCCCAGTTCATACCCTTGGGAGTCCTTGTGCTGGGTCTCTAGAGCCATCATAGGGGTGAGATACCCGTAGGTGTTGGGTGTGGTATGGAGGAGATGCCCCTGGCAGACCGGGCCCGAGCTTGCATTTTTTTCCTGGAGCCAGTGTTGTACAGTAAAGTTCAAGATTTCAGGTGCCTCAGTGCTGTGAGTGTGGAGAGGCCGATGAGGCTCAGCTGGGTGTGTGCCAACGTTCCTTTATAGTGGGAGGGTCTAAGGTTGGGGAACCTGCTGCTCTCACAGGAAGCCAGAAGCAAGCCTCTTCATGTCCAGAGGGAGACATTACCTTATCTCTCAGCGTTTCTTGGTGGAAACTTGATCCTGAGAGATAACCTGGGTTGAGGCCCAGGCCTGTACCAGGGACCCACAGGAGTATCTTTCAAGAAAAATATGAGCCCTGGCCGGTTTGGCTCTAAGGGGCCTGGGTTCGATTCCAGTCAAGGACACATTGCAGGCTCCTCCCCGGTCCTGGCTGGGGCACGTACAGGAGGCAACCAATCAATGTGTTTCTCTCACATAGATGTTTGTCTCTGTCTTTCCCTCTCTGTTCCACTCTCTCTAAAAATCAATGGGAAAATGTCCTTGGATGAGGATAAAAAAAAAGAAGAAAGAAAAATATGAGTGTAAAATAACCTGTTTACAACACAGAGCAATGCCAAAAAGCTCCTAGAATGGAGAGGGCCCGTGTTCGGTTTCACAAAGAAAGCATCTCCTGCTGACCCTCCAACTGGAAGACCAGGAATAGGACCCTGTTAGGTCCAGGTGTGGGCCAGCTTAGAGCTAAAGAGATAAACATGAATACTACTTTTTAGTAAGTGAAATTTTTAACAAAAAAAACATTGAAATCATGATTTTTTTTAAGGCTATGAAGTAGAGGAACAAATGCAACAGGAAGGATCTGAAATCTGAAGAGCCACCAGAACTTAGTAAAAAGTCCTTCTGTGCTGACTATTTTGTGGCTCCCTGCTATCAGGGACTCTTTGCCAATAAAAGAAAAGCATGCTTTGTTAAAATATTTGCAGTTTCACTTTAGGTGGAGGTTTGGGGCTTCTCAGAATTTATCTTGAACAAGAATTTTGGCAAAAGGTTACAATAGCTTTGAAAAGGGAAGCAGGTAGGTGTTTTTCTCTGACATATTGCTTTAGGTTAGGTTTATGTTGTGGCCACTTTATTCTGTGTTTTTCAGTTTGGCATCCTGATAAGATAAAAAATTAATGTTTTTTAAAGACATGCTGATTTATAGCTTAATAAATAAGTATGTTCTTTGGTCTCTGATTTCCCTTCTGCATCCAGCACCTGCAGACTCATCTCGGGAAAACAAGTGCTTTCTGGCCACGCGGCTCCCCTTCCGGGGCTGCCATGGTGCTGGTGCCTGTGTACCCTTCCAGCAGGTCTTGACGCAGAGCACCTAATATTACCTGTTGTGAGGAAATGGTACTTGCTGCGCCGCGGTCCTACGTGCCCTCCTCTGGTGTGGCCCTTACAGAACTTCTGTGTCAGTTCATACAGGGTGGCCTATCCCTTTGATTGCTGGGGGTTGTCTAGCATAGAGGCTGCCACAATTATTTAAGAGTTTTGCAGTCTTTCTTTATAAACATTCCTCCATTGAGATACATTGTAGGAGGCGCCTGGAGTCGGAGATGTAGTTCTTTACGATGCTGGGTGTTATTGTGGCTCCATAGAGCCTTCTCCCGGGTCTTCCTCTTGGTGTGGAGTGCCAACCCCTGGGCTGCTTGATGGGGCCCTCCTCGGTCTCAGTGTTTCCCCTCGCCGAGTCCCTTTCCTCTCGTTATCCCGCTTTGTGTTTGGGGAGAGGCCATGGCTTCCTGGGTAGTTGTTTTTGTTGTTTTAATACCATCACTGGAATGAAATTCAATGCCATAGAGTTCACCTTTTCAGGTGTACAGTTGAGAGATTTTTGGTATGCTTAGAGTTGTGCTACCTCGCATCACTGCTGTCTATTCCTGCATGTTTTCATTACCCTAAAAAGAAACTCTGTACCCATTGGCAGTCACTCCTCACCCTTCTCCAGCCCCTGCAATGACTGGTCTACTTTTTGTCTGTATGGATTTGCCTTTTCTGGACATTTATGTCAGTGGAATTACACATGATGTGGCCTTTTGTGTATGGCTTCTGTCACTCATCATAATATTTTCAAGGTCTATTCATACTGTAATACGTATCAGTACTTAATCCTTTTTCGTGGCTAAATAGTATTCCATTGTTTGGCTATACCATATTTTGGATTATCCATTCACCAGTTACTGAACATTTGGGTATTTTCATTTTTTGCTTATTGTGAATAATGTTGCTTTGAACTTTCATGTACAAGTTTTGATAGTTTTTAATATACAAAGGGTATTTACAAGTCATTCAGAAAAATTTGAGTGAACCCAACAACCAGATGGACAAAATGCTGTGTGCAAAAAGGCAGTGGCAGTTTTCTCAACAAAAGGATTAGTGCTGGGTATTCTTCAAGTGCTCTCCAAAAGGGACTGTTTTACAAAAATGTGGAAGAATATTAATTGTTAACAAAAGAGAACTTTGGGTTGGTTGAAGCTGGTTAAAGAGTGATATGCAAGGATTAGCATTGTAAGGCGAGTTTTCTGTGGCTCTCACCATGGACTGTGCATTCTGAAGGAAAATGTCTTTATTCTTTATGCCTTTTCAACACTTCCAAGTGTTGTGCATGCTTTGGCCTCCCACACACATGTGTTTAGTCTGAACATCATAATTATTTTGCCCCGCAGATACAGAATATTTTAAACACAACATACTCAGATAGCTTGGAGTACAGGATTGGAGTTGCAGGGTATTTACAACTAGGCGAGTGGCGGGGTCAGCATTGATTTGGAGTGAATGGTATGAACGACGGGATGAGTTAGGTGTGTGGCGCACCTTGGGTAGCCTTTTAAAAGATGAGGCGTTGGGTTAGGGCAGAAGGTTTGGGTTAGTGGGGTGGTCATGGTCTGGAAGGCCTGGAGAGCTGGGGTAGTAGCTGATATGCATGATTATCTTTTTATTTTCAATACAGTAGGAACATGGGCACGATTTTTTGGGGGGAAGTGTTCTTAGCCATGATAGACAGGAAGAGATTCCTATGAAGGATAGTCAGGAGGCGGCTGCAGAAGCTCAGGGATGGACTCTGAGCCCTTGTGGTGGGGAGGGAATGGGAGAGCAGCAGTGGGTGGGGAGGACCACAGCCCAGTGCCTGCTGAGCGGTGAGGAAATGTCAGAGGGCTCCAATACAGAGTGGCAGGAAAGTGAGTTAATGCTTGTTTCTCCCTTTATACCTGGGAGGTTTGTGTCCCCCATAGAAGATGGAGACAGAAAATCCCAGGGAGAGGGATGTGTGTGTGCACACAGGAACCTGAAGCGGTGGTGGTTCCACAGTTGAGCGGCCTTATAAGCGGCTGATATGTGGTTCTGGATAGCCAGCGACTTGAGTCCGGGAGGCAGCCTGATGGTGTGCGGTGGCCAGGGAGCAGCATGTGCTCTTGGCGAGTCTCCAGGGGGAGAGTTGGAAGGGTGGTGAAGGAGCCTAGAAGACAGGAGAGGAAGTTACATAACATTTAGGTTTGAGAAGCCTTACTGAATCATTGGACCTCAATTTGAGTAATATTTTTAATTTGAAACAACCAGTAACATATGTTTTGAACAATTGTTTAAAATTCATTATGAAAATCTGACCTGATTTGGTTCTGGACTTGAGATGTTCGATTCATCTTCACCCTTGCTAGATTGCTGTGCTGAGGAGACAGCAGCGGATGATAAAGAACCGGGAGTCGGCGTGCCAGTCCCGCAAGAAGAAGAAGGAGTACATGCTGGGGCTGGAGGCACGGCTGAAGGTGGCCCTGTCTGAGAACGAGAAGCTGAGGAAGGAGAACGGCTCGCTGAAGCGGCAGCTGGACCAAGTGGTGTCAGAGGTGAGGGCTGGCGGGGAGCCGGGCTTGGGGTCAATGCCCATTCAACCTGAAAGGTCAGTAGGGAATGTTACATTTTAGATTAAGTTGTAAATTAACAGTGTTAAGAAAGGGCACAGTGAGCCCTGACACGTCTGCAGGAAGGCTTCGGAGTGTCCCCATGTATCACCTTCCCCGCTTTCCCAAGGCTTCTTTCCTCATGACACCTGACCATGCACCGTGCTGGGCCAAGTGGGCAGATCTCAGGTCTGTCCTGAGGCCTGGTGCTCCAGGGCCCTGCAGGGCTGTCCCCAACCAAATACGCCTCTGCCTCCGCCGGGCTTCTCTCCTGTTGGTCTGCCCACCGCCTGGGAACAGCCCATTGCATGACTGAAATGGTGCTAGGCAGACAGGGACAGACGACAGGAGCCTCTCAGGAGGATGCAGACTGGCTGACTTCCCATGGGAGGGGTGAGGAGGGCTCTGCTCTTATCTGAGAAGTTTTCTCCCCTTTGAGTTTTGTTTTATTGTTTAAAAAAATTTTTTTTTAATTTTATTTTATTGTTTAAAGTATTATAAATAGTACATATATGTCTCCTTTTTTTCCCCATTGAACCTTCCCCTGGCCTCCTCTACCCACCGGCACATGCCCCCCTCACCTCCCCAGTGTCTTGCGTCCATTGGGTATGCTTATATGCATGCATATAAGTCCTTTGGTTGATCTCTTACCTCCCGCTGTAATTTGTCTGTTCGATGCTTCTCTGCCTCTGTATCTATCTTTTTGTTCATCAATTTATAATGTTATTTATTATCCATAAATGAGTGAGATCATATGGTATTTTTCTTTCACTGACTGGCTTATTTTACTTAGCATAATGCTCTCTAGTTCCATCCATGCTGCTGCAAATGGTAAGAATTCCTTCTTTTTTATAGCAGTGTAGTATTCCATTATGTAGATGTACCATAGTTTTCTAATCCACTAATTTGCTGATGGGCACCTAGGCTGTTTCCAAATCTTCGCTATTGTAAATTGTGCTGCTATGAACATAGGGGTGCACATATCCTTTCTGATTGTTGTTTCTGTTTTCTTGGGATATATTCCTAGAAGTGGGATTACTGGGTCAAATGGCAGTTCCATTTTTAAATTTTTGAGGAAATGCCATACTGTTTTCCACACTGGCTGCACCAGTCCGCATTCCCACCAGCTGTGAAGGAGGGTTCCTTTTTCTCTGCATTCTCCCCAGCACTTGTCGTTTGTTGATTTGTTGATTTGTTGATGATAATAGCCATTCTGACAGGTGTGAGGTGGTACCTCATTGTTGTTTTGATTTGCATCTCTTGGATGATTAGTGACGTTGAGCATGTTTTCATGTCTTTTGGCTTTCTGAATGCCTTCTTTTGAAAAGTGTCTATTTAGGTCCATTGCCCATTTTTTGATTGGATTGTTTATCTTCCTTTTGTTAAGTTGTATGAATTTCCTGTAAATGCTGGAGATTAAATCCTTATCAGAGATAACATTGGCAAATCTGTTCTACCATGCAGTGGGCTTTCTTGTTTGTTGATGATTTCTTTTGCTGTGCAAAAAAGCTTTTTCTTTTGATATAGTCCCATTTATTATTTTATCCTTAGTCCCTCTTGCTCTAGGATCTGTGTCCGTAAAGATATTGCTATAACATATGTCTGCAATTTTGCTGCCTATGGAGTCTTGTAGGGATTTTATGGTTTTCTGTCTTATATTCAAGTGCGTTAGCCATTTTGAGTTTGTTTTTGTGTATAGTATAAGTTTCATTTTGATATAGTTTCATTTTTTTGCGTGTATCTGACCAAATTTCCCAGCAATATTTATTAAAGAGACTGTTTTGACTCCATTGTATGTACTTACCTCCTTTGTCAAATATTAATTTAGTATAATGTCTTGGGTCCATTTCTGAGTCCTCTGTTCTATTCCATGGTCTATATGTCTATTCTTATGCCAGTACTAGGCAATTTTGAGAACTGTGGCTTGGTAATTTGCTTGATATCTGGTATTGTGATCCCTCCAACCTTGTTCTTCTGCAGGATTGCTGCAGCTATTTGGGGTCTTTTTTTATTCCAGATTAATTTTTGGAGAGTTTGTTCTAGATCTTTGAAATATGCCATTGGTATTTTAATAGGTATTGTATTGAATCTATAGATTGCTTTAGGTAGTATGGACATTTTAATGATGTTAATTCTACCAATCCATGAAGATGGTATGTTATTCCATTTGTTATGTCTTCCTCTATCTCTTTTTTCTATGTCCTGTAGTTTTCCGAGTACAGGTCTTTTATGTCCTTAGTTAAGTTTATTCCTAGGTATCTTAATTAATTAATTAATTAATTAATTAATTTTTTGGTGCAATGGTAAATGGGATTGTTTTTTTCATTTCTTTTTCTGTGAGTTCATTATTGGCATATAAAAAGGCCATAGATTACTGGGTGTTAATTTTGTATCATGCTACATTGCCAAATTAAGTTAGCAGGTCTAGTAGTTTTTTGATGGAGTCTTTGGCGTTTTCTATGTATAGTATCATATCATCTGTGAATAAGCACAGTTTTACTTCTCCTTTTCCAATTTGGATGCCTTTTATTTCTTCTTCTTGTCTGATTGCTATGGCTAGTACTTCCAGTACTATGTCGAACAGGAGTGGTGACAGTGGGAATCCTTTTCTTGTTCCTGTTCGTTCCTCTTCTTAGGGGAAATGATTTTAGTTTTTGCTCATTGAGTATGATGTTGATTGTAGGTTTGTCATATAGGGCTTTTATAATGTTGAGGTATGATCCTTCTATTCCCACTTTGCTGAGAGTTTTTATCAAGAAAGGATTTTGTCAAATGCTTTTTTTTTTTTGGCATCAATTGATATGATTATGTGATTTTTGTCTCTCAGTGTTTATGTGATGTACCACATTTATTGATTTGCGGATTTTGTACCACCCTTAAATCCCTGGAATGAATCCCACTTGGTCATGGTGTATGATCTTCTTAATGAATTGCTGAATCCGATTTGCCAGAATTTTATTGAGTATTTTAGCATCTATGTTCATCAAGGATATTGGCCTGTAGTTCTTTCTTTCTTTCTTTCTTTTTTTTTGGTGGTGTCTTTATCTGGTTTTGGGATTAGGATAATGATGGCTTCATAGAAAGAGGTTGGAAGTGTGCCTTTCTCTTGAATTTTTTGGAATAGTCTGAGGAGGATAGGTTTTAGCTCTTTGAATGCTTGGTGTAACTCTCCTGTAAAGGTATCCAGACCAGGGCTTTTGTTTGTTGGAAGATTTAAAAAAATATACATATATATTTCTTTCTTTATTTCAGAGAGGAAGGGAGGAGAGAGAGATAGAAACAGCAATGATGAGAGAATCATTGATCGGCTTCCTCCTGCACGCTCCCTACTAGGGACTGAGCCCACAACCCAGGCATGTGCCCTTGGCTGGAATCAAACCTGGGACCCTTCACAGTCTGCAGGCTGATGCTCTGTCCACTGAGCCAAGCCGGCTGAGGCTATTGGAAGATTTTTGATCGCTGTTTCAATTTCTTTGGTAGTTATTGGACTGTTCAGGATTTTTGATTCTTCTTGGTTGAGTTTTTGGAGCTTGTATTTTTCTAAGAATATGTCCATTTCATCTAGGTGTACATTTTGTTGGAATAGAGTTGTTCATAGTATTTTTTTAATTTTTTTTAATATGTTTTATTGATATTTTACAGAGAGGAAGGGAGAGGGATAGAAAGTCAGAAACATCGATGAGAGAGAGACATCGATCAGCCGCCTCCTGCACGCCCCCCACTGGAGTTGTGCCCACAAGCAAGGTATATGCCCCTGATCAGAATCGAACCCGGGACCTTTCAGTCTGCAGGCCGACGCTCCATCCACTGAGCCAAACCGGTTTTGGCTGTTCATAGTATTTTTTCATAATCATTTGTATTTCTGTGGGATTGGTTGTTACTTCATCTCTTTCATTTCTGATTTTGTTTGTTTGGGTCCTCTCTCTTTGTTTCTTGGTAAGCCTGGCTAAAGGTTCATCAATCTTGTTTATCCTTTCAAAGAACAAGCTCTTCGTTTTGTTGATCTTTTATATTGTTTTTATTGGTCTCTTTGTCATTTATCTTCTCTCTGATCTTTATTATTTCCTTCCTTCTGCTTACACTGGGCTTTTCTTGTTGCTCTCTTTCTAACTCTTGAGTTGTAGGGTTAGGTAATTTATTACTATTGTTTCTTATTTTTTGAGGTAGGCCTGTAGAGCTATGAACTTCCCTCTCAAGACTGCTTTCACTGTGTCCCATAGATTTTGGATTGTTGTGTTTTCATTGTTGTTTGTTGCCATGATGCTTTTTATTTCTTCTTTCATCTCTTTGGTAACTCAGTCGTTGTTTAATAGCATGCTATTTAGCCTCCAGGTGTTTGATTTTTTTTATTGTTTTTGTTGTAGTTGATTTCTAACTTTATGGCTTTGTGATCTGAGAAGATGCTTCATATGATTTCTATCTTCTTGAATTTGAAGAGACTTTGCCTGTGTTCCAATATATGGTCTATCTTTGAAAATGACCCTTGTGCACTTGAGAAGAATGTATATTCTGTACCTTAGGGGTGAAATGTTCTGAAGATATCAATTAATTTCATCTGATCTAGTGAGTCACTTAGGATTAATGTTTCTTTGCTAATTTTTTGTTTAGAGGATTTGTCCAGTGGTGTTAGTGGGGTACTAAAGTCCCCTACTCTGACTGTTATTGTCAGTCTCTCCTTTGATATCCTCCATAAGTTTTTTTTATGTATTTGAGTGCTCCTGTACTGGGTGCATATATGTTTACCAGAGTTATATCTTCTTGTTGAATTGCTCCCTTTAGTATTATAAAGTGGCCTTCCTTATCTCTTGTTATGGCCTTCACTTTGTGGTCTAATTTGTCAGATATAAGTATTGCTATACCAGCTTTTTTTTTTTTTTTCCCTTTATTTCCATTAGCCTGAAAAACCTTTTCCATCCCTTCACCATCAGTCTGTGTGAGTCCTTTGTTCTGAGGTGGGTTTCTTGTAGACAGCAGATATTTGGGTCATGTTTTTTTATCTACTCAGCTACCCTATGTCTTTTGATTGGGGTATTTAATCCATTTACATTTAAAGTTATTATTATTATTATTTTTTAAATTGGAATAATTTATTCTAACAAAAGTACGAAGTATGGAAAAATTAGTGTGTTTGAATGATTTCGGAGAGTAGAGAAAGGTTCACACTAGCAGGCTGAGTGTTTAGCACCTTTGAACAGAGATATTCAGTGTGGGAACGTGGCAGGCCAGGTTCCCACTGAGGACCCATGAGATGGGTGTGATCACAGAACAGGGCGGTCATTTGGTTTTTCTCTGCATGTTGGAGGTGCCACGGAAAAGTGTCGAAAGCTGTTCACTGAATGCATGGCTGCGGTTAGCAGGTCAGAGAGAAAAGTTGAGACAGAGGAGAGAGAGCCGGGGGGGTGAGGAGGTCAGTCAGATGGACAGTCCGAAGGCGCTGACGATGCAGTACATGGTCTTGTTCTCCCATCGCACGGTGCAGCTCCCATCAGTAGAGCTGTCCCAGAAGCAGGAACTCGCCTTGTGCAGTCCCGCTCTGTTCTTCTGCATAATGATACAGGTCACAATGTATTTGAAAGGTTTTCCCAGCTTGGTGAGTTGGCTTAAAGTTTGTTCTACTACGTTTGTGGTCCACTGGTTGACTTTGCTGTGCTGATAGGCGTTGCCGCCAATGGCACTTTCTATAGCCTCTTTCACGATGTTGCTCACGTCGTCCACAACGAAAGTAGTCTCTTCCGCACTCTGATAGTCTTCCATCTTCCCCGACACGTCGCCTCCGCCGCCCTGAGGAGCGCCTAAAGTTATTATTGATAGGTACTTGTTTATCACCATTTTTGTTCTTTATGCCTGTGTTCCTTCTTTGCTACCAATTTCTTCTTTTTACAGCAGACCCTCTAGCATTTCTTGCATTGCTGATTTGGTGGTAATAAACTCCCTTAGTCCTTTTTTGTCTGTGAAGCTCCTGATTTCACCTCAGTTTTGATTGATAGCCTTGCTAGGTACAGTATTCTTGGATTCCAACCCTTCCTCTGCATGACTTTGTATATTTCATTTCATTTCTTTCTGGCCTGATGTGTTTCTGTTGAGAAATAAGTTGCTAGTCTGATGGGGGATCCTTTGTAGGTAACTTTCTGTCTCTCTCTGGCCGCTTTTAAGATTCTTACTTTGTTATTGGTGTTTGCCAATTTAATTATAATGTGCCTTGGTATTGGTCTTTTGGGGTTCATTTTGTTTGGGACTCTGTGAGCTTTTTGACTTGTGTGAGTTTTTTCTTCCCTATATCAAGGAAGTTTTCTGTCATTATTTCTTTGTTTAAAATTTTAATAAGTCTTTATTTTCAGATTATTATATTTGTTTCTCTTTCCCCCCATATCTCCCCTCCACCTGGCTCTCACCCCACCCTCTGCCCTTACATCCTCCACATTTTCCTCATCCATAGGTGTATGATTTTTGTCCAGTCTCTTCCTGTACCCCCACCCCCTTCACCTCTTTCCCCCTGAGAATTATCAGTCCACTCCTTTTCTATGCTCCTAATTCTATTATATTCACCAGTTTATTCTGTTCATCAGATTTTCAGTTCACTTGATTTTTAGGTTCACTTGTTGGTAGATATATATTTGTTGTTCAATAAGAAACGAAACAACATCCGCATAATAGGGTTATTGCCTTTACTGTTTTCTTCTTCCTCTTCTTAAAGAATGCCTTTCAGCATTTCATATAATACTGGTTTGGTATTGATGAACTACTTTAGTTTTTTCTTATCTGTGAAGCACTTTATCTGACCTTTAGTTCTGAATGATACCTTTGCTGGATAGAGTAATCTTGGTTGTAGGTTCTTGCTATTCATCACGTTGACTATTTCTTGCCACTCTGATCTGGCCTGCATAGTTTCTGTTGAGAAATCAGCTGACAATCGTATGGGTGCTCCCCTGTAGGTAATGAACTGTTTTTCTCTTGCTGCTTTTAATATTCTCTCTTTGTCTTTGTCATTATCTCTTCAAACAGGTTTTCTATTCCTTGCTCAGTCCTCTCTTTCTGGTAACCTATTATGCGGATGTTGTTTCGTTTCTTATTGTCCCAAAGTTACCTTAGACCTCCTCCTGTTTTTTAAGTTCTTTTTTCTAGATGCTGCTCTGCTTGGGTATTTTTTCCTACCTTATCTTCTAGCTCACTGATGCAGTCCTCTGTTTCTTCTAATCTGTTGATGCTTTCTATTGATTTTTTATTGCAGCAGTGTCATTTTTCATTTCTTCTTGGTTTGTCTTCATTTCCTCTTGCTTCTTATACATATTGTTTAATTTGTCTTTCATTCTTTTCATCCATCTTATGACCATTTTTCTGAATTCCTTCTCTGACAGTTTGTTTGCCTCAATTTCGTTTACTTTCTTTTCTGGTAATGCCTCCTTTTCTTTCATAAGTGGGCTGTTTCTTTGTCTCCCCATGATCGCTCTCTCTGGGTGTCTGGTTATATAGTTCTCTCTCTCCTGTGTTGACTTAAAAGCACAAAATACAACACACCAAGGCACAATGCACAAAGTACTGAACACCATTGTATTCATGATACTAATAACCCCAAATAAAGGTGACCACCAAAGAAAAGTGAATTAGGGGATGCAAAAAAAAGAGTGCTAAAAAAGAAGGGAAAAAAGTAAGTGAGAAAAGAAAGAGGATAAAAAAAGAAGGGGAGAAAAACCATTAATATTGGGAGAAAACCAATAAAACAACAACTGATTAAAAAAAAATGCAAACAACAAACACCCAGAGATAAATGCAAAGTATAAAAAATAACTAATAACAAGCAAGGAGAGAGAAAACAGAAGCAAAAAAACAGAGAATACACAAACAAACAAACAAAGAAACAAAAAAAACAAATGAATTAACAGTCAAACAAGCTACAACAATAGGACAGAGAAAAAGGACAAAACAAAACAAAATAAAACAAAAACCTAAAACAAAAAAAAAGAGAAGAGAGAAAAAAAATTTGGATAGTGAAGAAAGAGAAAAGTGTGTATGGACTTGGAGCAGGGAAGCGGAAATTAGATATATAAGTAGGATGAATTTTTTATTTTTATTTTATTTATTTCTTTATTTATTTTTATATATACAGTGGTACCTCGAGATACGAGTGCCCTAACATACGAGATTTTTGAGATACGAGCCGTCGAGCGAGTGATTTTTGCTTTGAAATATGAGCAACATTTGAGATAGGAGTAATCGCGCGGATCGGCCGGCCGGATGCACATGACCCACCAGTTTACCCCGACTCGAGCGTCTCATAGTTTCCCACGCCTCAAGGTTACGGAACGAATTAAACTCGTATCTCGAGGTAGCACTGTATTTTATTGATTTTTCACAGAGAGGAAGGGAGAGGGATAGAAAGTCAGAAACATCGATGAGAGAGAGACATCGATCAGCCGTCTCCTGCACACCCCACACTGGAGATGTGCCCGCAAGCAAGGTACATGCCCCCGACCGGAATCGAACCCGGGACCCTTCAGTCCGCAGGCCGATGCTCTATCCACTGAGCCAAACTGGTCTCGGCTATTTATTTTTATTAATGTATTACATGTATACATATTTTCCCATCGCTCCCCACCCCACTCCCATGCATGCTCTCACCCCCCAGTGTCTTGCGTCCATTTGGTATGCTTATATGCATGCATATAAGTCCTTCGGTTGATCTGTTATCTACCCTACCTTTCTCTAACCTCCCACTGTAATTTGACAATCTGCTTGATGCTTTACTGCCTCTATATTATCTTTTTGTTCAGCAGTTTGTAATGTTCTTTATTATCTATAAATGAGTGAGATCATGTGGTATTTTTCTATTATTGACTGGCTTATTTCACTTAGCATAATGCTTTCCAATTCCATCCAGGTTGCTGCAGATGGTAAGAATTCCTTATTTTTTATGGCATCATAGTATTCCATTGTATAGATGTACCATAGTTTTCTGATCCAGTCATCTGCTGATAGGCATCTAGGCTGTTTCCAAATCTTAACTATTGTAAATTGTGCTGCTATGAACATAGGAATGCACATATCCTTTCTGATTGGTGTTTCTGTTTTCTTGGGATATATTCCTAGAAGTGGGATTACTGGGTCAAATGGGAGTTCCAGTTTTAGTTTTTTGAGGAAACTCCATACTGTTCTCCATAGTGGCTGCACCAGTCTGCATTCCCACCAACAGTGCACGAGGGTTCCTTTTTCTCTGCATCCTCACCAACACTTGTTGTTTGTTGATTTGTTGATGATTGCCATTCTGACAGGTGTGAGATGGTATCGCATTGTCTTTTTGATTTGCATATCTTGGATAATTAGTGACTTTGAGCATGTTTTCATGTGTCTCTTGGCCTTCCTTCTGTCTTCTTTTGAAAAGATTCTATTTAGGTCCATTGCCCATTTTTTTATTGCATCATTTATCTTCCTTTTATTAGGTTGTATAATTTGGCTGTAGATGTTGGAGATTAAACCTTTAAGAAACATTTGCAAATATGTTCTCCCATATATTGGGCTTTCTTGTTCTTTTGTTAATGGTTTCTTTTGCTGTGCAAAAGCTTTTTATTTTGATGTAGTCCCATTTGTTTATTTTCTCTCTAGCTTCCATTGCCCTAGGAGCAGTATCAGTGAAGAAGTTCCTTCATCATATGTCTGAGATTTTGCTGCCTGTGGCTTCTCCTAGTATTTTTATGGCTTCCCATCTTATGTTTAAGTCCTGTATCCATTTTGAGTTTATATTTGTGTATGGTATAAGTTGATTGTGTAGTTTCATTTTTTTGCATGTATCTGTCCAATTTTCCCAACACAGTTTATTGAAGAGACTGTCTTGACTCCATTGTATGTTCATTCCTTTTTTGTCAAATATTAATTGAGCATAGTGGTTTGGGTCGATATCTGGATTATCTATTCTATTCCATTGGTCTATATGTCTGTTCTTGTAGTAGGATGAATTTTTAATAGGGGATAAAAAGAAAGTATAGGGAAAATCTGTAGAACAGTAATAGGGTAAGAGAAACAGGACAACAAAAGGGGAAAAGTGAGGAAGAAAGTCTTGCCATAAAGGTAAAGTTGAGATAGAGTAAAATGATGCTAAAGGAAGAATGAAAATAGGATATAGGACACTAATCACAAAAGAAAAGAAAAAAAAATAAGATGGAACTTAAAAAAAAGGTAAAATAATAGTAGTAATAATACTAATTAAAAACAAAATATAATTAATAAGTAAAATCAAGTGATAAAGAAACTTAGTTTATTAAGTAAAAGATAAAAAATAAAAATGTGAGGTAGTGAATGTTATTCACTTTCTCTACTGTTCTGTTTGGCATGCTTTTTTTCTGTCAGGTAGTGAGGACAGTATTGAAGTTCTCTGCGTTCCACTGCTCCTCTGTGTTATAAGCCACAATCCCTGTTTTCAAGCAGGCAGTATTTCTTTGTTTCTTATCCTGCCTTTATTTGTGTTTACACAAGAGTCAATTTCTGCTGAAACCAGTTTGGCTCAGTGCATAGAGCTTTGGCTCAGTGCATAGAGCATCGGCCTTTGGACTGAAAGGTCCCAGGTTCGATTCTGGTCAAGGGCATGTATCTTGGTTTCGGACACATTCCCAGTAGGGGGCTTGCAGGAGGCAGCTGATTGATTGATGGTTCTCTCTCTTTGATGTTTCTAACTCTCTATCCCTCTCCCTTCCTCTCTGTTAAAAAATCAATAAAATATATATTTTTTAAAAAAGGAGTCAATTTCTGATTCAACCCCGCTTGTCAGTGTTTTTGGATTGACCTCGGGGCTATAAGTCCTCTAGCCAATATTTAGTTTTTGTTTTCCTTGCCGAACTTAATGCTGGTTTGAGGGAATGGACTTCTCCAGAGCTGGTTTTCTGATTGTTTCTGCCTGCTCTGATCCACAGGTTCTACAAAAACAACTTTCCCTGAGTCTCTGAGAGTGTTTTTCATTGGGAGATCCTATGTACTGGACTTAGTAATTAAAAGCAAGGATCTAAAGAGAAAAAAAAAGCCAGAGTAAGCATGATGACTCACGACTTTTTTCCCCCAGCACTGTGCACATCTCT
The DNA here is from genome assembly GCA_011751065.1 of Lasiurus cinereus. Lineage (NCBI taxonomy): Eukaryota > Metazoa > Chordata > Mammalia > Chiroptera > Vespertilionidae > Lasiurus > Lasiurus cinereus. Next base: position 607,140 of record JAAGEH010000042.1, read on the forward strand.
GTACACGTCTCTGCGCACATCTCTGCACATGTCTTTTTCCCTTGGTACTGTGACCCAGTATACTGGTAGAACTTCAGGCTGCCTTACTGTGCCCAGCCCAGCTATGGGTTGATTTCTAGAATTCCCTTCTGCTAGCAGCCCTGTGGACCCCCTTCCACATTTCCGGGCTATGCTGACTCCACTGGCCATGGATTTTGTGGGGCGTTGACTTCCTTTGAAACTCTAGATCTCTCTGCGAGGGGTTTCTCCTTTCAGCCTGGATCGCAGACCTCACCTTTCTCTGAGCGATATTTGTCCTTTCCGTGAGAAGGTGCAGAGCTTGTCTGAGTCTGCATATTCGTGCTGCTTGAGATCCAGTGTTTGTGGCTTCGTAGCTGGTCTCTGGGTATTGTAGTTGTAGGGTTCCGGCAGGTATCCGAGTTCTTCCCAGTTGAAGGTGAGGTTAGTTTTCTGATCACAGTCACTCTCCCCTTCAAGATGGCATGGTCTCTGCGGCAGAGCCGGCAGCTCCAGGAGAAATTTCAGCAGCAGTAGGGGCTGCCTGGTCAGGGAGCCCAGTCCTGCAGTCCCCAATAGTCCCTCACTCACAAATAGACAACCCCCGCACGTCCACACATTCTCCTTTCGTTCTCTCACTCACACACAATCTTGCAATCTGCCTTCCTGTTGGCAGCAAGTTTTATTTTATTGTTGAAGCGTTCCTATAATGTGAGGAAGAGCATTCTTCTCTTAGATGTTGTTCTTTGTGAGGCTGAGTTGTAGTCTAATTGTATTTCATATGGTCATTTCCCTAGAACCAAAGGCTTAAGGTCCCTAGTCCGAAGCGAAGAGCCCTCTGTGTGCTAGTGCTGTTGGTGTTTGTCTTCCTGAACTATGGACCCATCAGGTGAGTGTGTAGATGTGTGTTTTGATATCAACACTAAACATTTAAATTCTTGTTTACTATTTTAGCCCTAGTCATTATCTAGAGAAAGATGGATTTGTTTTATTCTCAGAGACAAGAGAGAGGAAAGGTTGGTTCCTCCTTCTTTTCTTTGCCAAGATCTGGATAGAATTTGTAGTTTCTAATGAAGGAAGCATAAGTTATCAAACAGATTGCTGGGGAAGGAGAAAAATGAAATCAGGCTGCCTAGTTGACCCGTGACTTTGTTGTCTTAGGCAAGCAGCTGAATGTCTCCCAGCCTCAGTTCCCTACCCTCAGATGGGATAATAATAACTACCTCACCTGCCTCCGTGCTTGAGGCTTGGGCATCAGTACTGACAAGGCTGGCCCACTGCCCAGAGAGAAAATCAGCAGTGAGACGGGTGGTTCCGTTTCCAGTTTTGCAGGCTTGGAGCAGTGGTCGAGAATCTGAGCATTTATGAGCATCCCAGCTAATGGTATAGAATTTCAGCTCAGCACAGGTGAGAAGCACTGCATTTAGGTTAGAGTCAGAAGACTAGAAGTCAGAGCGATCACAGAGGTCATCTTCTCAGATTCCCACCTGCTGTGCACATTCAACACACACCGTCAGCACTCTGGACATCGGGATCAAGGAGAAGTCAGGCAGGGCCAAGCCTTCCGAGGCCCAGGATGCTCTAGGAGGAGAGACGTGCAGGGTGTGTAGGCTGGTGTGATGACTAGATGCCCAGACACTTTGGTTGAATGGCAGTGATAAGGGAAACCCCATAGAGGAAGCTGAGTCTTGAGGCATGGCAGCAGTTTGCCAGGTGCCACGCGTGGGAAAGGCACACCAAGCATGTTAAAGGCACAGTGATGAAGTGGTCTTACACTTTCAGAAACAGTGACAAATTCACTTGTCTCGTGCACGTGGAGCATGCAGGAGAGAAATCCAGTTGGAGGTCCAGGTGGGTCCAGGTGATAGGCCTCAGATGCTGCGTACAGCATGTGTGCTGGGAGGAGCTCTTGGGTGGCATCTGGAAAGGACTGGACTGATCAGAGAGCACATTTCTGTCCCCACTGCCCGAGTGCTCACCCCCGAGGCTCTCTGCGCTCTGTCCTGGGCTGCCACCTTCAATGCCACCTGCTCTGCCTTTCTCTCCTTCACAGCCCACTCACCTTCCCACCTTGGCTACATGGGTGCTCACTCCCTCATGGATTCAGACACACAGCGGGTCCTTCGGGAGCGTCACTATCTGCCAGGTCCTGAGCAGGGAGCCAGGAGTGCAGGCGTGCAGGAATAGCTGGAGTACGAGGAGGAACTACTAGGTGTCACTGGAGATATGGGCGTACTTGTGAAGGAGCCCAGGAATATTAGTGACTCTAACAATGGCCTCACCGAGGCTCCATCAGCAGCCTCCGATGAGCCAGCAGACCTTGGCTTTGCTGCAGGGGGAGGGGTGTTGGGAGTCCTCGTGAGTCAATAGAGATTTGAAAGGAAAGGCAGGAACCATGATCATTGAGTAAAGTGATGACCCCCCCAGCTGCAGAGTTGCAGTCGGTGAGAGGTTGGGTCTCCTTGTCACGCGCAGGTAGCCTGGTTCTTTATGGAAGGAGGAGAAGCTGGTTCCAATGTCAGTGAGGTTTGAGTAGGAAACTTAGAGCAGTGGTTCTCAACCCTTCTAATGCTGCGACCCTTTAATACAGCTCCTCATGTTGTGATGACCTTCAACCATAAAATTATTTTCGTTGGTACTTCATAACTGTAATTTTGCTACTGTTAAGAATCGTAATGTAAATAGCTGTATTTTCCGATGGTCTTAGGCGACCCTGCTAGCGGTTCTCAATCTGTGGGTCACGAACTGTGGGTTGAGGGATAGCGCAGATGAGAGGTAAAGAGTGGGACCAGCAGAGTATGGTGAAGGCCAAGTGTGGGGTGGAGTGGGTCAATTGGGAAAGAAACAAAGGAGATATCTGTAAGACTTTTAGCAACAAAGGTAAATTTAAAAGAAAAAAAAAGAGTGGGTGAGTTTAAACACTTGCCTTCTGAGGAGCAGCTCCAGGAGATCAGAGGCAGTGGTCGTATGGAGATGGTAGGAAACGATCAGATCTAAAAGTGTGTTAAAGGCTTAGATCAGCGCCCCTGAACCTAATGTTGTGATGGCCCTGCTCATGCATCTCCTATTCAGCAGTGGACAACCCTGGCAGTCTCTTCGCTGAGACTCCTCTGGGTGGGGGTCGGCCAGGGCGGCAGGAACCCCAGTGAAACCCGGCTTGTGCTACTTGGAAGATATTGACTGAACACCTCCCACATCTGTGGCCTTTTGTAGGCAAGTGTTCTTATGTTTAATTGGCGCAGAAACTGTAGGCTTTTAAAAAACAGGGTATGCGTTCTCACTGGACTTTTTCTCAGGTAACACAACTAAGTCTGGTCAGACAAAGAGAATTTAATCAGAGATTTCCAAAGCATTTGACATGCAGGAACCTGAGCTCTCAGTAGATCACATCACCATGTAAAGTTCATGTTTTAGATGCTCAGTGCAGAATTGAACTTGTGTGCTTTATTGGTGTGGGTCCAAGTAAGAAAATCTATAACCTCAAGTTTGGCAAATATGGGTGTGCTACAGGCAACATTTCCTGAGGCATTTGGTGATGAAATGTACATACATCTTACATCGGAAGGGAGCGAGTTTTGTCGAGGTCATGTGCAGCAACACTGACTAGTCTGAAGAGTTTGGGTTATGAATTGTCATGCAGAGGAAGGAGAGGAGTCACCAGGCTCCAGGGGTAATGCTTTCTGGCTTATTGCTGTGTGGGTGGTGAAGGGAACATCGAGCTGGGTTTGGCACAGATTTCCAGGATCAGGCACTCTGGGTGGCCTGAGAAACAGTAACTCTCAAATGCACATAACCCTCTTTTTGTGTGGAACTCATTGGGGTGGATTTTGTGAGTATTGATCCTATTTTATCCTCGAAGGAACTGAAATGTAATCCAGGTCTCCCTTAAAAACTAACCTGAAAAATCACCTCTGGAAATCAGAAAGTGTTTTCCTTCTCCCTCTCTGCAAGAAGCCCCGAGGACTCTGTTTTTGGCAACATGGTGGATTGAGGTGCAGAGCAGACCTACAGAGCGGCCCACCGGGATTCCCGGGCTGGGGTGGGTCAGAGCTTGCTTGTAGTGACTGCATGGAAGATGGGGAAGGGCTGCTTGGAGGCCAGAGCAGGAAGGTCACATGAGCCCGACGGTGAGCTTGGACTGCAGGTGGTACTCATCTTTTAGGGGTTTCCTGGCCCTTTTGCCTAGAGTCCAGCAACAGGAAGGAAAGCTTTGGAACCGACAAGGTAGGAAGTCACAGCTGGGCCTTTCCCCTCCTGCCCCATAGAGCTGGAATGCCCAACAAGGTGGAGAGCCCTCAGGACCCATCTGGGAATTGGCTTTGAGTAGGGTAGAATAAAGTAAGTCTCTCCCAGGAATTCATTACCAACAGCCTAACTCAAGCAGGTGTGAGCCTGAGTTTACGCTACTAGTGTGACTCCCTGAAACAAATCAAACATGCTGTGTAGGTGGTCCTGCCTCCTCAGAGCCGTGTTCAAAGACTTGCTGGCATCTTTGTTCCATTTGTAAGCTCTGTGGTGGTTTAAGTTTGTCTTCATTACCATTTTGGCATTAGGCAAGTTTAACTCGTGCCCCAGACCCTGAGGACTAATGCCAGTGTCAGATTTGCTGAGGTAGCCAGGAAGTGAGCGGCAGGGAGAGGAGCAGCATTCATTTGAGATGCTTGTAAACATTTCTTTGTGGAAGGAAGTTGAATTAATTTAAGAAAAGAGGGGGACGTAAGGGAAGAAGAAGGGAAAATAGATTAATATTGATGGAAAACAGAATTTCCAAAAGGTTCTGTTAGCAACATAAAGTTTGATCAAGAACAAGTTGTGCTGGAAGTACTTCCTCTCTATAAAACAAGATGAATGGAGAGCTGGCTGGAGGCACAGGTCTGCACACACTGGTGATCAGTTGCTTATTGTCAGCTTGTGTGCTGAGCTGTGTTAATGGTTGAGTAATGGTAGGGGCTACAGCTTTTATCACAAAAGTTGTATGTTTTATTTCTCTTGCCTCCCCAACAGTTGGGGTGGCGTTTTTGATTTCCATCTGTGGCTGTATGTTGTAATCACCACAGATCCTGACAATCGCTCTCAGAGCCCCACCAACCTGTGGGATCTGTTGGCATGGGCCCAGGTCCCTTGTTTTGAAGGCACTATTTTCCTCAGGTGGCCCTGCAGTGTGTCCAACTTGGAACTGTTCTATACATTGGCCCCTAGGGTAGTTGGTAGAGCACTTACGCAGTGAATTAGAAGATAAACTATAGGAGAATTTACTTGATCACTAGAGAGACACTCTGTATCAATAGGTTTGTCGTTATAACTGAGGAAGTGCCTGTCTCTGTTTGGGACAGAATAGGAGCCCAGCATGGCCTGAGCGAGGGACTTTCTTGCCGGGGTGGCCTCGGCGGACCCTGCAGTCATCACCCTTCCTGCAGACCACAAAGTGGCACTTACAGGAGGTTTGAAACATGCTAGTTTTCAGGATGTGGATTTGGCTGAGCCTTCTCATTTTTTCTAGGTGGAGTGCAGCCCCCTCACCAGATCAGAGTCTTTGTAGTTTGAGACATCGGACTGGGACGAGGAAGGGAAGTCACATTCTGTTTTCTTAGGAGACAATGTTAGGAGAAGTGGCTACGCAGTATGTGGTGCTGAGTCTGATTGTCTGGAACTGGGTGGAAACGGTCTCTGTTCTGTGTCCTGTTCCTTTGTCCGCTGTCCATTGTTTCACAGGAAGAATTCTAGTTCTTATCTTGATGAGCCTGTTCCCAAGTCTGACTGCAGTTCTTTTTTTCTTTTCGTTTGCTGAGCACATTTTGCTATATGATGTCACTATTAGCTGTGGGTTAAGTCACTGTCATAACTTAAATGTAAGAATTCAAACCATCAACTCTACATGGTTTTGTTAAGCCAGATTTTTAAATAAAATCTAATTCGAGTGCCTGGCCACAAGTACTGCACACATTATCACAGCGACATGCAAACGGTAGGAATGCAACACGCCCAAGCGCTGGGGGACCAAGCCCACTTGTGCGGCTGCCATTGCTAGTGGCCCTCTCCGAGTGCACTTCAGTCTTGCTCTTCACACAGATCTGCAGCAGTCGCTTCTCTTTCCTTTTAACCTTCGTAGATTTCATCCTTTGTTTTAAAATGTGGCTTAGAGTCTACCAAGTGCAGAACCAGGCTTATTTCTTGTACTTCCACCTTCGTGTGAGTATGTGTAGGAGGCTCCTCAGGAGTGTCCCTGGCTTTGTCACGTGTGTGTGCAGCGGGCTTCTGGGGATAGTCCATGCCTTTGTCACCTGGCGCTCGGCTGCCTTTCCCCAGACTCGAGTTGCTGTAACATAGGGAAAGGCAGTTGAGTGAGGACCTCCATCCTTTGCTAACTCCCTTCTTTGCCTTGAGAGATCAGTGTCATGCTCAGGGACGAAAGGAGATATTGTGGGAACTTCTGCTGCCTTCTGTTTGGTGAGAGGGTCAGTGGAAATGAGGCTGGATGAGAAAACTGTTGAGTGTATGTTGGATCCTTTGATATTAAGACCACAAATCTCAGTTCACACAAATGGGCCAATCTGGTTTGCTGAAGTGGCTTCCCAGCACCTTGCTCAGGCCCCCGTGTCTGCAGGCGGAGTCCCAGGGGAATTTTCAGGCCATGGCATTGAGGGGTGCCCCACGCTCCCGGGTGAGAGGCCCAGCGAGCCTGAGATGGTACAGGATGGCTTTGAGGGTGTGAAAATGTATATGCATTTATTACACATTGCTTAAGCTTCTTGATGCTTTGCCATTAGTGCCTTTTTTTTGTTTCGGGTTTCAGCTGTTTAGTTATTTCAGTTCCCATTTGACATTATTTCAAGTGCGTCACTGTGAGCGCTGCGTGCTGTATGCTTAGATTCCTTGTGTCTGTGTGTCCTGAACACACACTGGCACCATGTCCACAGCCAGCGGGTCACCGTCCATGGCCTTCGAGAGCTGCCGCGAGGGAAGCACCTGTACACCTACGTGGCCCTCAGCCCTTTCACCAGGTTCTCAGGAAGAGCTCACTTGCTTTAACTTTTCTTCCCCGTTTTTTTGTGTGAATTTAAAAATGAGAGATAACGGGAAAGAAAACAGGAAAAGATGATGAATAGAAGGGAAGATAGGCAAACTACTATTCATGTTCATGGTGGTTATAAAATAAAGTACCTTTGGTTATTATTTATACTTGTATTTTAGAGTGATACAGGTTGGCTGTGTGTTGGTGCCATCTGTGCTGGGTTGGTAAAGGTAGTGGTTTTGTGTGTTGGTTCTGGTAAGTTATTGTTCAAACTCTTACTATGCATCTAGTACTAGTCTATGGACTTTATATGAATAATTTCTCTCCAGGAGTAGTTAGGATCTACTGGGGAAGGAGAAAACATTTATTTTATGAATCTACTGGGTTGATGTACAGGCAGACCTTGGGGACTTTGGGAGTTCAAATCCAAACAGTGTTTACGCTACCCTGTAGTTTAAGTATGCAGGGTTTATTAGGTCTGAAAAACAATGTGCATGCCTTAAATAAAAACACATCATTGCTAAGCAATGCTGACCATCACTGAAGCCTTCAGCCAGTCACAGTCTTTTTGCCAGCAGCGGATCCTACCTTGATGTTGATGACTGCGGACTGATTGGGTAGAGGTAGCTAAAGGCTAGTGACTGACCATTTCTAAAAGTAAGATAACAGTGAAGTGGGCCATGCTGCCTGACTTTCTTTCACAAACAATCTCTCTGTAGCAGGAGTTTACCTACTGTAGAACTTTTTTTGGGTGGGTCAGTCCTCTCAATCCTGCTACTGCTTTTCATCAGTTAAATTTATAAGAGATGCAAAATCCCTTGCTGTCATTTCAACATTTTCATAGCACGGGCCACCAGGAGGTGCCCTAGTTGAAAACCACTCCCTTTGCTTGCCCAGGAGATATGCCCCTCCACCAGCTCCCTCATGTCTGGCAAATGGTGCCAGTGCTGTGCTTGACACAGGGTGCCACAACCTTCCATTTAAAAAATGCAGAATCTGCAAAGTGCCATAAAGTAAAGTGCGACGGAACGAGATATGTCAGTAAGCATAAGAGAGGAGAGCTGGCACTCTAGTTCACAGCCTCCTTCTCGAAATGTGGAATGATCAGAGGGTGCCTTTCTCAGTGAGAGGATATAAGGATTGTTTGCACACTGACACGATTCCAGCAGCTAAGTGTAGTGTGTTAGTGATCTGTTGCTTTGTAATACCACATGAGCTTTAAAGGCTTAAAGCAACAGTCCTCTGCTGAACACAACACCTGCAATTTGCTCTGTGGTATGTCACCTGGGGTGACTCAGTTGGAGCACCCATTTTCATGAAGGCCAAGTCTTCATGGCCAGCAAGTGGGTGCTGGTGCTCAGCAGCCCTGATCCAGGCTTTGGGCCAGGGGTTTCGGGGTCTTCATCTGGGCCTCTGCTGGCTGTGCTTACAGGGTGGTGGCTGGGCTCAGGAGTGAGCACCACCTGGGGGAAGGAAGACTGCTTGCTATGTCACCGTTTATTGGATGAGAGAGACAGACGGACAGATAGACAGACAAAGACAGGGAGAGACAGACCCATGCACACGTGGTCAGGGAGAGGGGAGGCTCAGGTTGTTTCTTCTCACTTGGCCAGCTGCAGAGCACATGGCTCTCCTTGGGGCCTGGTGAATGGAAATGGCTTACAGCAGTGGCGCCAACCTTCCTGATCTCACGGACCACCAGTGGCCACTGCTGGTTTAGAGGGTTGTGGGTTTATTGTTGTTTTTTTTTTGTTGTTAATCCCCACCTGAGGATATTTTTTACATTGCTTTTTAGAGAGAATGAAAGGGAGGAAGGAGGGAGTTGGGGAGGGGGGAGAGAAATAAGGATTTGAGAGACATATGGATTGCTTGCCTCCTGCATGTGCCCTGACTAGGGCCAGGGATTGAACTGCAATCACGGTGTGTGCCCTTGACTGGAAATCAAAGCCGAGACTGGCTGGTGCGTGGGCTGACACTCTAACCACTGAGCGTACTGGTCAGAGCTAGAGGATTGGTTTTTTAATCTTGGGTTGAAGATCTATATTTTTAAAAAATTAAATCTTTATTATTCAGATTATTACATTTGTTGCTCTTTTTTCCCCTCCATAGCATCACTCCATCCAGCTCCCACCCTTGCCTCTGCCCTTACCTCCCTCCCATTGACCTCATCCATAGGTGTATAATTTTTGTCCAGTCTCTCCCTGTACACCTGAAAATTATCAGTCCACTCCCTTTCTGTGCTCCTGATTCTATTATATTCACCAGTTTATTCTGTTGATCAAATTTTTAATTCACTTAATTTTTAGATTCACTTATTGATAGATATTTGTTGTTCATAAATTTTTTGGCTTTTACCTTTTTCTTCTTCCTCTTCTAAAAGAGTACCTTTCAGCATTTCATATAATACTGGTTTGGAGTTGATGAACTCCTTTAGCTTTTTCTTCTCTGTGAAGCTCTTTATCTGCCCTTCAATTCTGAATGATAGCTTTGCTGGATAGAGTATTCTTGGTTGTAGGTTCTTGCTATTCATCACATTGAATATTTCTTGCCACTCCTGTCTGGCCTGCATAGTTTCTGTTGAGAAATCAGGTGACAGTTGTATGGGTGCTCCCTTGTAGGTAATGAACTGTTTTTCTCTTGCTGCTTTTAATATTCTCTCTTTTTTTCTTTTGCTCTTGGTATTTTAATTATGATGTGTCTCCGTGTAGTCCTCTTTGGATTCCTTTTATATGGGGTTCTGTGTGCTTCCTGGACTTGTAAGTCTATTTGTTTTACCAGATGTGGGAAGTTTTCAGTCATTATTTCTTTAAATAGGTTTTCAGTATCTTGCTCTCTCTCTTCTTCTGGCACCCCCACAATTCTGATGTTGGTATGCTTGAAGCTGTCCCAGAGGCTCCTTACATTATCTTCATATTTTTTGGATTCTTTTCTTGCTTTTCCAGTTGAATGTTTTCTGCTTCTTTATATTTCAAATTTTTGACTTGATTCTTGCCTTCCTCTAGTCTGCTGTTAGGACTCTGTATAACAGTTTTTATTTCAGTCGGTGTCTCTAGTTGGTTCTTTTTCATCTCCTCTTGGGTCTTGCTAAATTTATCCAACTTTTCTAGCATATTCTTGAAAAACCTTATAAGCGTGGTTTTGAACTCTATGTCTAGTCGTTTTTTTCCCTCCATTTTTTTTTGTTTGTGATCCCTTCCCTTGTCTCGGCATTTTCACTATGGCGGGAGAACTTCTCTGTTGGATTCAGCCTTATAATACCAGACTTGCAAAACCAAAGAAGCCTCTGTTGAGCTTGGGATGGGTGGAGTCTCAGGGCTTAGGAGACTGCCTTGCCTTCCAGTAGGCCCCGCCCTCCACGGCCCCTGAGTCTCACGTGACTGGGTAATTGCTGGAGTGGTCCTTGTGCACACGCGCCCGCAGTACCTCTAGACCGCTGCCTTTCCGGCTCCCCTGCGCTCCAGGACCACACGAGTCTAGGTCCCCAGGGTTTCACCCGAAACAGGGCTTAGTGGAGTCAGAAGTGGCACAGTTGAGAGGGTCTGTCTCCCTCCCACTCGCGAGAGCCAGTGGCACAATCAGCAATCTGTCCTCTGTGCAGTGCCGTGCGCGCCACCAGACCTCTGATCTTGTGCGACTCCCCTAAATTTCTGTGCACTTCTCCCTTTTCACAGTCCAAACTCCCCCCGTATGTGTTTTGGCTGGATCTGGGGTTTAGTGTCGTAAGATACGGGGTTCAATGCCTTTGAGAGTCTCCGTTTCCCTCCTGCTAGAGAAAACCAGCCAGGTATTCCGGCACCCGCTCTCTCCATGCGCTTGTCTCCATACCTCAGCTTTTTGCAGCTCCTCTGGGTCTCCGTGAGCCCCTCTCCTTCCTTCTAACTGTAGAACTTCCACTCAGCCAGCTTTCCTGTGGTTCTGGATGATCTCCGTTCTGTTTTTTAGTTGTAGTTTTGAAATTGTTGTGTGAGGCAGCAGTGTAGGTGTTTACCTATGCTGCCATCTTGGATTCCCTCCTTGAAGATCTATTTTTTCAGTCATGCTTCTGCTTCTAATAAATTACCCAGCACTGCTGGCTACAGATGTCACCTGGGAGTCCTTCCGGCACAGAAAAGCAGCTAAGGTTTGTAGAATTCCCTTGATAATTCTGTTGTACCTCAGTTGCAGCGAAAAGTCACAGAATTTCTTGTTCCTGGATCTGAACGTGATAGGGTAATGAGATCACCACCTGTCATTTTTCAGTTTGGGGTGAGTATTCCTAAAATAAAGATCTAGATATTTCTCTTGTTGTGAGGTAGAATAGTACAATAAATCCATTGATTTGTTGTTAAAAAGAGTTAAAAGGAATGCTCCTATGGGCTGGGCATCTTCTTAGAACAAAGCAGAGGTTCCATGCTCCTTAACTTGCATTCTAGTGAGGACAGACAGACAGTAAACTTACTACAAATAAACGGAGACAGCTGTAAACTCTGAGCGAAGGGATCAAGCAGGCAGTGGTTTACCTGGCTGAGGGCTGCTGGAACTCTAGTTGCAAGTAGTGATCATTTGAAGTAGATGTTTGATCCAGTCAAAGCCTCAAGGTGAGATGGCTCCCATAGGGTGTGAGGGGAGGGGCTTCCTGCAGCGGGAAGAGCAGGTGAGGGGGGCAAGTGTGCCGCTTGTGAAGGAAGACGAAGCCCTGGTGGCTGATGGGAGCGCGGGGGAGGGAGTGGGGAGGCAGAGATGACAGGGAGGAGTGAAGCCCAGGAGGCCTGTCCCCAGAAGGTCTCCCAGAACAAAAGTGCAGAGCCGCCGCATGCTGAGCAGAGGAGCACGCGATGGTCTGACCTCCTCCTTGGCAGATCCTGCTCTTGGCGGGCAGAAAGACCAGCTTTGCCCCTCATGGCTGTGCCCTCTTTGGTACACATGGACCTTTGGACCTTTGAAAACCCTGTGAAATACTTGTTTTTCCCCCGTTTTACGCATGAGGTGGGGGAGGTGGGGGTGATGGTTCAGAGCCACACCTTGAAGCAGACCTCTGGCTCTGGGTTCGGTGCTCTCCCGCTCTTCTGCATTGAGCCGGAAGGTCAGCCTCACCTGCGCTCAGAGTTCATGTGTGGCTCTCAGGTCAGCAGTGGCCACATGTGGGCTGCTTTGGGGACAAGAACCAGTTTGATTCTCCCCTGATGCAGTGGCTAGACTTTAAATTTCCTCAGTTGAACCATAGAAGACTGGTTTGCAAAGGGCGGAATAGGTTGGGTTATGTGTGTGTTTTGCTCAGCTACTTTGTATTGAAATTGAGTATCTGAAATTATATCTTAAGGATTAAGTGGCTTCATAAATAATCCAAAACAGTGGTTGGCTTTTAGCATTTCACAAATGAAAAAGTAACAGTTCTTCTAATACTTTTCCAGACCTTTAGGAAAATTGAAATTACTTGTGTTTTATTAATCCTTACACTCCAGATCTGTTGGCCCATAACATGAGCAAGTTTGTTGGATGAGGATTGTTTTGTGCCTTAAAACTGTTGTGACTCTTGTGGTTTTGAGGAGTGAAGAGCAGTGTGTTCTGGTCCTAGAGACATTCTGTTTTCCTCGTATTTATTAAAAATACTGAACAGAACCACATTTAAGCTAGTCATGAAGAGTTTGATGAGATTGCCTTGTTAGTATTATGAACTGTCATCAATGAATGTACGACTGTTACCCTAACCTTCCTGTGACTCTGAGTCATTCCTTTGCATTTTTGGACATTTAATTTTCCCCAAATTAGTAAAAGGGGACACCAAATGATGTAAAAACACTCATGCCAAGAATCTAAAAGTCCACATCAATGCTAATTGTCTCATTCTGTCTGTTGTTACTCAGATGGTTAAGTTAGTGTGGCCATTTATTAGGGTTTAAGCATTGACAACTTTTTGAGCTTGTCCGTAGCTTAAGAGAAATTTCATTTCAGTACATAAAAATTACAGGGAATGGAGGCTAAATGACAAAAGCAACTTAACAAGTAAGTGGAAAACTTTGAAAGATTCTCTTTAAAATTCTTGGTATATAACCTTTCAAAACTACATCCTGGGCCATTGGGTAGATAATAAAGTGGAGACTCATAGGCTGTTTGGACCCTAATTTTGCCTGTCACTGACGCTTGCTTGCGATACTTTTGTTGTCTCTATAGTGAAGTGTTGTAAAGTCCATTGGATGAGATCTGAGCCCTTTGGCTGAGAAAGAGTCAAGTGACTGCAGTAGCCGTGGGTAAAATGTTGTCATAGCAATGACCAGGTGGGGAAGCGTGATCACTGTCAAACCAGTCTGCATTTGAGTGATGATGACAGTCCAGGTCAGGGAATGGACCCAACTGGCCCCTGCATTCAGGGCACCTGCCTGTCACAGCCAAAGCTGAGAAGGGATGTCCGGTTGTCAGAGTGGCCGTGATATCTTCGGAAGATCAGCCCTCAGTAGGCGAGCTCTTCAAAACCTCCAAGTATTAATAATTCTGCGCTGATTTAATTACTAGTCATCTATACATTATGCAAATGGCCACTTGTGATTGTGCCTTCCTCGCATTTGAGGCAAACGACTGTACTGTGAAGACTGTTTCTTAGGAATTTCAGGCTCCAACTGCCCTCTTCCCCAGCCTCCTGGTCCTCCCTCTCCTCCTTGAACAGGTCTGGCCTCCCTCCTCTGGGACCTGTGTAGGGGGCTCTGGTGTGCTTCACAACTACCAGTAGCATGTGTGCATGTTTTTATTTACCTCTGGTTTTGTATTTTTAAATATTTAGCATGTTGGAGCAGGATTCCAGGAGAACAAATCCTAGTGTGAACCCTGCAAATCAAAGGAGACACCTTCTTGGATTTTCCGCTAAGGAAGTGCAAGACCCACTGGACAGCGTCATCCGGAAAGACAGCCACAGGTAAGAGGGTGTGTGCTGAGCCATTGTAGTGAGGCTGCATCAGGTTGGGCAGCGCGGGGCACAGGCCAGGCGTGCATTTACTCAAGATTAAGATTGGTTCTAGGAGCAAGTTTGCTTTCTGAAACCTTTCCCTGTCTTAGAATTCTTGTAGAGATGTGCTCTTAGAAGCTCAGTTTTCCTGCACTGATACACTAGTAGTATATACATTATATGTGATGCTTTTAACATAGTTATGTTATTTACCATACTAGAGGCTCGATGCACAAATTCGTGCATGGGTGGAGTCCGGCTGGGCTGGCCTAGGGGAGGGGCTGCGGGCAATTAGCCAGCTGGCCCCATCCCCCATCAGGGTGTTGGGGGCTGATCAGGGGCTGAGCCTGCTAAGGGTGGAAGGTCATTCAGGGCCCGGATCAGGCTGGCTGGCTGCCAGTGTGCATCATAGCCACTGGTCATTCTGGTTGTCCCGCCTTTCCAAATCTATATATAGATTTTTACACATATAACACGTCTAATTGCTGCTATATCGTCTCCCCCTGGATGTGATGTGATATGATGTGATATGATGTGATGTGATGTGATGTGATGTGATGTGGAATGATGTGGTTAAATCCATTTCTAATTATGAGACAAAATCATTCACACTTGTGTATTATGATCTTTGTTGAATTTTCTTCCTCTGCTACAATTTAATACTCTCTTGGTGAATTTTCATGTAGTTTTCCAGTAGTAAAAGACATAATTTTATGGAAGTAGAATTTCTACATTATGTTAACTTAATGGAATTAGTTGACATTTTCAGAGCTGTAAACTTTTCAGTAAGTATTTCCCTGTGTTATTTTGAATTTTAATGAGAGCCAAATGGAGCCAGGTTCTTGACTGACAGCAAATGATTGACGCTTGATAGTCATTGACCTCTCAGAGGTGGTACAGGCCAAGGCCGATAGGGAGTCCTGCTGATGTTCACTGTTACACCCACACTGAGTGTGATTAGTGCCATGGCCCTGCAGGCTTTTCTTGGATTAGCTTTTTTGGGAAAATGCTAGTCTCATTTATTCAGGTATCTGTGGTGTATGGCGGAGGATCCGGAGAATGGTATGGTGGTCACTGTAGCGCAACAGAAACATGACAGATGCCATGGTGTGGAACATACAGCAGTCCTGACACACCAATCTTAGCGACCCCTTAACAGTGGCCCTGGCATTGCTAGAGTTTCATAGTGTCTTTAACTTTACTAAGTAATCTCTCCTAGTTTGCCGCACATGCCTGCAGTTTCGAGTTCTGTTGTCTACATGAGATACAACAAAGTGACATTTTAAATGTAATGATCTCTAGGCTTATGGGAGTTGTGTCCCTTAGATATGTGTAGCTTGTGGATTAGATACTTGACATTAGAGTCAGGTGACCTTTACAAGACTTGTTTCATACCTGTTGTCCACGTTGGAGTAGGTGGCTCCCAGAAAGGTGAGCTCAGGTCACCCTGGTTCTACCTGCAGGTCTGGATGACTTCCAGGTAATTGACAGCTTTCACAGTAGGGCATGAAATGTGAGCCCTCTCTCTGACCCTACCACTGTCACCATTGCCCATGCAGAATAGGGTTATGTAGGTCATGGTAAAAATGAAAGAGATTATAGATTTTTGAGCAACTTGGGAGATTTAACTAAATATCAGTCCAGTAAGTTGATGTTCTTGCTTTTATCATTATAAATGCTGAATAAGAAATACCAAAAGTTTGCAAAACTTTTGAAATATGGATTTGTTTTTAATGAAATTGTAGGTGTTTTATTTATACTCTGCAAGGATTCCTTCCTTCCTTCCTTCCTTCCTTTCTTCTTTCCTTCCTTCCTTCCTTCCTTCCTTCCTTCCTTCCTTCCTTCCTTCCTTGTCTTCATTGTTGAAAGTATTTCATGTATGCCCCTTTTTTCTTCATTAACCCCTTCTAGCCCTCCTCTGCCCCTGCCCTAGGCCTTCACCACCTATTGTCCGAGTCTATGGGTTATGCATAAGTATATGCATACTAGTTCTTTGACTAATCACTTCCCACCCATCCACTCTCTCCAGCCTTACCTGAGATTCCTCAATCTGTTTATGCTTCTATGTCTCTGGATCTATATTGTTCATCAGTTTATTTTGTTCATTACATTCCACATATGAGTGAAATCATGTGATACTTGTCTTTCTTTGACTGACCTATTTCCCTTAGTATAATACTCTCCAGGTCCCTCTGTGCTATTCCAAAGGGTAAGAAACCCTTCTCTTTTTACTGCTGTATATTATTCCATGGTATAAATGTACCACAACGTTTTTCTGCACTCATCTACCGATAGACACTTTAGGCTGTTTCCAGATATCAGCTATTGTAAATTGTGCTGCTATGAACATAGGGGTGCATACATTCTTTCTGATTGGTGTTTTGGGTTTCTTAGGATATATTCCTAGAAGTGGAATCACTGGGTCACAGGGAAGTTCCATATTTAATTTTTTGAGGAAACTCCATATTGTTTTCCGTAATTGCTGCACCAGTCTGCATTCCCACCAGTAGATTACTAAGGTATTCTTTTCTCTACATCCTCGCCAGCACTTGTCACTTGTAGATTTGTTGATGGTAGCCATTAACAGGTGTGAGGTGGTACCTCATTATTGTTTTAATTTGCATCTTTCTAATGATCAGGGATTTTGAGCATTTTTTCATATGTTTCTGGACATCCGTATTTCCACTTTGGAGAAGTGTCTATTTAGGTCCTTTGCCCATTTTTAAAAATATATATATATTTTATTGATTTTTTTACAGAGAGGAAGCGAGGGGGATAGAGAGCCAGAAACATCGATGAGAGAGAGACATCGATCAGCTGCCTCCTGCACCCCCCCCTCCCCACTGGAGATGTGCCCACAACCAAGGCACATGCCCTTGACTGGAATCAAACCTGGGACCCTTCAGTTCGCAGGCTGACGCTCTATCCACTGAGCCACACCGGTTTTGGCGCTTTGTCCATTTTTTAAATGGATTGTTTATCTTACTTTTGTTAAATTGTATGAGTTACTTATATATTTTGGATATTAACCCTTTATAAGATGTATCATTGCCAAATATGTTCTTCCATACAGGGGGCTCCCTTTTCATTTTATTGAGTTTCTTTTTGATGTGGAGAAGCTTTTCATTTTGATGTAGTCTCATTTATTTATTTTCTCCTGTTTCCTTTGCTCTAGGAGATGTATCTGTAAACATATTGCTATGAGAGATGTCTGAAATTTTGCTGCCTATGGTTTCTTCCAGGACTTTTATGGTTTCCCAAATCACAATTAGGTCTTTTGTCCATTTTGACTTTATTTTTATTTATTTATTTATTTATTTAAAAAATTATATTGTATTGATATTTTACAGAGAGGAAGGGAGAGGGATAGAAAGTCAGAAACATCGATGAGAGAGAGACATCGATCAGCCGCCTCCTGCACGCCCCACTGGAGATGTGCCCGCAATCAAGGTACATGCCCCCGACCGGAATCGAACCTGGGACCTTTCAGTCCGCAGGCCGACGCTCTATCCACTGAGCCAAACTGGTCTTGGCCATTTTGAGTTTATTACTGTGTATGGGATAAGTTGGTGATCTAGTTTCATTTTTTTTTGTTTGTATTTGTCCAATTTTCCCAGCACCATTTATTGAAGAGACTGTTTTGCCTTCTCTGTCAAATATTAATGGAACATAATGGCTTGGGTCAATTTGTGGGGTCTCTGTTCTGTTCTATTGATCTATATGACTGCTCTTGTGCCACAAACCCATGAAGGATAGGCTAACTCTCGCACTGTGCGCCAATGTGAGTGGCGACTGCAAGATCAAGCCTCTGCTCGTATACCATTCGGAAAACCCCAGAGTCTTTAAGTCACATAAGATTTTAAAAGATAAACTGCAAGTTATGTGGAGGGCAAACCTGAAGGCATGGGTCACCAGGCAGTTCTTTGTGGAGTGGGTAAACCTGGTTTTCGGCCCTTCTGTAAAGAAATATCTACAGGAAAACAACCTAACCATGCAAGCCTTCCTTATCCTCGACAATACTCCTGCTCACCCACTGAACCTCGAAGATGAACTCCTTGAAGAGTTCAAGTTTATAAAGGTTGTCTACCTACCTCCCAACACCACTCCTATCCTGCAGCCCATGGATCAGGAGGTGATTTCTAATTTTAAAAAGCTGTACATCAAGCACCTTCTGGCGCTGCTTTGAGGTGATGGAGAACACAGACCTCACCCTTCAAGAGTTCTGGAAGAACCACTTTAACATCGTGATATGCCTCAGAATTATTGATCAGGCCTGGCTGGGTGTTACAACGAGGACTTTGACCTCTGCATGGAAGAAGCTGTGGTCTTAGGCTGTAGCCGAAAGGACCTTCGAAGGATTTGAACCCGAGGTGCCAGTGGAGGAGGAGATAGTGTCTCTGGGAAAATCCATGGGCCTGGAGGTGGATGAGAGAGACGTGAATGAGCCTGTCGAGGAGCATTCTCTGGAACTCACCACGGAGGAGTTACAAGAGTTGCAGTCTCAGCAACATGCGAAGGTTCTCCAAGAAATTGGTTTCGAGGAGGAGCCAGAGGTGGAGCCAGTGCTTTTTAAAATTAGAAATCACCTCCTGATCCATGGGCTGCAGGATAGGAGTGGTGTTGGGAGGTAGGTAGACAACCTTTATAAACTTGAACTCTTCAAGGAGTTCATCTTCGAGGTTCAATGGGTGAGCAGGAGCATTGTCGAGGATGAGGAGGGCTTGCATGGTTAGGTTGTTTTCCTTTATCTCTACAAGTGAGATAAAGGAGATCTCAGGAATGTGGGAGAGGGTGTCACACTTTGTGGAAAAGAAACACCCCAAAAAAGTTGCTACTGGTCGTGCATCGGAGCTGTTCAATGAAACTTGCCTCACCCATTTCAGAAACATTCTGAAAGGGAGGAAGAGGCAAACTTCGTTGGACATGTTTTTTTTGAAATCGGCCAAAAATGCAAAGACCAGTAGCAATTAAGTTCAGTGAAGATTAGTTAAGTTACATTCAGTTTAGGAATAAAGTGTAGCATTAAGAGTGTAACGAGTAGGTAAATACACTTTATAAAACCAGTTTATTACTTTACATTCTCTTTTATTATGTTTTTATACAATATCTGTCATTTATAAATACATTTTTCTTATTCAAAAACACGTAACAAGAACAACTGGGGTGGCATTTTGGGGGCTGGAACGGATTAACGGCATTTCAATTGATTTCAATGGGGAAATTTGCTTTGAGATATGAGCAACTTGATATACTAGCAAGGTTATTGAACGAATTAAACTCGTATATCGAGGTACCACTGTATAACTTGATACCTGGTATTGTGATTCCTCCAACTTTGTTCTTCTTTCTCAAGATTGCTGCAGCTATTTGGAGTGTTATTTTTGTTCCATATAATTTTTTTGAGTATTTGTGCTAGTTTTGTGAATATGTCATTGATATTTTAATAGGGATTGCATCAAATCTGTAGAATGCCTTGAGTAGTATGGACATTTTAATGATGTTGATTCTACCAATTCATTAATATGGTTTATTCTTCCACTTGTCTATATTTTCTTCTATCTCTTTTTTCAGCATCTTGTAGTTTTCCAGGTACAAGTCTTTTACTTCCTTGTTTAAGTTATTTTAATTTTTTTGTTGCATTGGTAAGTGGGATTATTTTCTCTTTTTGAAAATTCATTATTGGTGTATGAAAAAGCCATTAATCTTTTGGTGTTGATTTTATATTCTGCTACATTGCCAAATTCATTTGTTGAATCTAGTAGTTGCTTGATGGAAACTTTAGGGTTTCCTATGTACAATATCATGTTGTCTGTGAATAATGAGAGTTTTACTTCCTCCTTTCAAATTTGATGCCTTTTCTTTTTTTTTGATTTAATAAATCTTTATTATTCAGATTATTACAGTTGTTCCTCCATTTCCCCCCCATAGCTCCACTCCATCCAGCTCCCACCCCTCCCTCTGCCCTTACCTGCCACCACATTGTCCTCATCCGTAGGTGTATGATTTTTGTCCAGTCTCTCCCTGCAACTCCCTCACCCCTTCCCCCTGAGAATTGTCAGTCCACTCCCTTTCTGTGCCCCTGATTCTATTATATTCACCAGTTTATTCTGTTCATCAGATTTTCAATTCACTTGATTTTTAGATTCACTTGTTGATAGATATGTATTTGTTGTTCCTAATTTTTATCTTTACCTTTTTCTTCTTCTTCCTCTTCTTAAAGAGTACCTTTCAGCATTTTATATCATACTGGTTTGGTGTTGATGAACTTCAGTTTTTTCTTTTTTTTTTTTTTTTGAGATACTCTTTTTTAAAAAAAATTAAATCTTTATTATTCAGATTATTACATTTCTTGCTCTTTTTTCCCCTCCATAGCTCCCCTCCATCCGGCTCCCACCCTTCCCTCTATCCTTACCTCCCTCCCGTTGACCTCATCCATAGGTGTATTATTTTTGTCCAGTCTCTCCCTGTACACCCCTCACTCCTTTCCCCATGAGAATTATCAATCCACTCCCTTTCTGTGCTCCTGATTCTATTATATTCACCAGTTTATTCTGTTGATCAAATTTTTAATTCACTTAATTTTTAGATTCACTTGTTGATAGATATGTATTTGTTGTTCATAATTTTTTATCTTTTACCTTTTTCTTCTTCCTCTTCTAAAAGAGTACCTTTCAGCCTTTCATATAATATTAGTTTAGAGTTGATGAATTCCTTTAGCTTTTTCTTCTCTGTGAAGCTCTTTATCTGCCCTTCAATTCTGAATGATAGCTTTGCTGGATAGAGTATTCTTGATTGTAGGTTCTTGCTATTCATCGCATTGAATATTTCTTGCCACTCCCGTCTGGCCTGCATAGTTTCTGTTGAGAAATCAGGTGACAGTCGTATGGGTACTCCCTTGTAGGTAATGAACTGTTTTTCTCTTGCTGCTTTTAATATTCTCTCTTTTTGTCTTTTGCTCTTGGTATTTTAATTATGATGTGTCTCCGTGTAGTCCTCTTTGGATTCCTTTTATATGGGGTTCTGTGTGCTTCTTAGACTTGTATGTCTATTTGTTTTACCAGATGTGGAAAGTTTTCAGTCATTATTTCTGTAAATAGGATTTCAGTATCTTTCTCTCTCTCTTCCTCTGGCAACCCCACAATTCTGATGTTGGTACTCTTGAAACTGTCCCAGAAGCTCCTTACATTATCTTCACATTTTTGGATTCTTTTCTCTTCTAGCTTTTCCAGTTGAGTGTTTTCTGATTCTTTATATTTTAAATTTTTGACTTGATTCTTGCTTTCCTCTAGTTTGTTGTTAGGTCTCTGAATAATATTTTTTATTTCAGTCAGTGTATGTTTAAATTCTAGTTGGTCCTTTATCATCTCTAGTTGGATCTTTTTCATCTCCTCTTGGGACTTGCTAACTTTATCCAAATTTTCTAGGATATTCTTGAAAAACCTTATAAGCGTGGTTTTGAACTCTATATCCAGTCGTTTGTTTTCCTCCATTTCTTTTGTTTGTGATCCCTTCCCTTGTCTCGACATTTTCACTATGCCGGGAGAACTTCTGTGTTGGATTCAGCCTTATGATACCAGACTTGCAAATCCACAAAAGCCTCTGTTGAGCTTGGGATGGATGGAGTCTCAGGGTTTAAGGGACCGCCTTGCCTTCCAGTCGGCCCCGCCCTCCACGGCCCCTGAGTCTCACGTGACTGGGTAATTGCTGGAGTGGTGCCTGTGTGTGTGCACTTTCTGGCAGTGCCTCTAGACTGCTGCCCCTCCTGCTTCCCTCCGCTCTGGGACCATTAGAATCTGGGTCCCCAGGGGTTCGCCCAAAACCGGGGTTTAGTGCAGTTAGAAATGGCACAATTGGGAGGGTCTGTCTCCTGCCCACTCGCGAAAGCCAGCAGCACAATCAGCAGTCTGTCCCCTGCGGACAGGGCTGTATGCGCCACCAGACTTCCGATCTTTTGAGACTCTCCTAAATTTCCGTGCACTTCTCCCTTTTCACAGTCCAAACTTCCCCATATGAGTTTCGGCTGGATCTGGGTTTAGTATCGTAGGATAAGGGGTTCAGTGCTGTTGGAAGTCTCTGTTTCCCTTCCGCCAGAGAAAGCCAGCCAGGTACTCCGGCACCCGCTCTCTCAGCGCGCGCGTCTCCATACCTCAGCTTTTTGCAGCTCCTCTGGGTCTTTGTGAGTCCCTCTCTCCCCTAGTTGTAGAATTTCCACTCAGCCAGCTTTCCTGTGGTTCTGGATGATGTCCGTTCTGTCTTTTAGTTGTAGTTTTGAACTTGTTGTGTGAGGCAGCAGTGTAGGTGTTTACCTACGCCGCCATCTTGGATTCTCGAACTTCAGTTTTTTCTTATCTGTGAAACTCTTTATCTGCTCTTCAGTTCTGAATGATAGCTTTGCTGGGTAGAGTAACCTTGGTTGTAGGTTCTTGCTATTCATCACTTTAAATATTTCTTGCCACTCCCATCTGGCCTGCATAGTTTCTGTTGAGAAATCAGCTGACAGTAGTATGGGTGCTCTCTTGTAGGTAATTCACTTTTTTTCTCTTGCTGCTCTTAATATTCTCTTTTTTGTCTTTTGCTCTTGGCATTTTAATTATGATGTGTCTTAGTAAGGTCTTCTTTGGATTCCTTTTGTTTGGGGTTCTGTGTGCTCCTTGGACTTGTAAGTCTATTTCTTTCACCAGGTGTGGGAAGTTTTCAGTCATTATTTTTTCAAATAGGTTTTCAGTATCTTGCTCTCTCTCTTCTTCTGGCACCCCCATAATTCTGATGTTGGTACCCTTGAAGTTTTCCCAGAGGCTCCTTACAGTATCTTCATATTTTTGGATTCTTTTTTCTTTTTGCTTTTCCAGTTGAGTGTTTTCTGCTTCTTTGTATTTCAAATCTTTGACTTGATTCTTGCATTCCTCTAGTCTGCTGTTAGGTCTCTGTATAATATTTTTTATATCAGTCAGTGTATGTTTAATTTCTAGTTGGTCCTTTTTCATCTTCTTTTGGGTCTCTAAATTTATCCATCTTTTCTAGGAAATTCTTGAAAAACCTTATAACCGTGGTTTGAACTCTATATCCAGTCATTTGTTTTCCTCCATTTTTTTTTCGTTTGTGATCTGTTCTTTTGTCTTTGCATTTTTGCTGCTTCCCTGAGTTGGTAGAGTAGCTTTGTATGCTAGGTGTCCTATATGGCCCAGTAGTTCAGCCTCCCCAGTTACCTAAGATGGATTCTCTTGGTGCACTCCTTTGTAGACTGTGTGTACTGCCTTGTTGTTTTTAAGTCTTGACTGTTGTTGGTATCACTGGGAGGAATTCATTATGAGGATCAGTTGTGCATCAGGAGAACTTCTGTGCTGGAGTCAGCCTTATGATACAAGACTTGCAAGATTGCAAAAGCCTCTGTGTTCAGCTTGGATGGGGCGGAGTCTCAGGGCTGAGCAGACAGCCTTGGCTTCCTGTCTGTCCTGTCCTATGTGGCCCTGGGTCTCAGTGTTCCTTGGTAATGGCTGCAGCCCTCTCTGTGCGCACTCATGCTTGCACGCCTTCAGGCCTCTGCCTTTCCGGCTCCCCTGAGTTTCCATGCACTCTGGGGACTCATATGAGTCTGGGTCTCCAGGGTCTTGCTCGTAACTGGGGTTCAGTGCAGTTGGAGCTGGATTTCAGCGCAGTTGGGAGGTTCTGTCTTCCTCTCTCTAGAGAAAGTCAGTGGCAGAATCAGGCCAGCAGAGGAGGGTATGTAGGGGTGACCAGGTCAGCAGTAGAGGGCAGTTGGGGGAGACCAGGCTGGCAGAGGAGGGCAGTTGAGGGTTACTGGGACAGCAAGAGTGGGCAGTTTGGGGCAGTCAGGCTGGCAGGGGAGTGGTTAAGGGTGATCAGACTGGCAGTGGATCAGTTTGGCATCGATCAGGCAGGCAGGCGAGCAGTTGGGAGCCAGCAGTTCCTGATTGTGAGAAGGATGTCCGACTGCCGGTTTAGGTCCAATCCCTATAGAATTGGGCCGAAACCAGAAGTCAGATATCAAATGGGCAGTTGGACATTCCCCTCAGTGCACAAATTTCCTGCACTGGGCCTCTAGTTCTATATAATAAAACCCTAATATGCAAATCTACCGAATGAGGGAATGACATGCACTGACCACTAGGGGGCAGGTTCTCAATGCAGGAGTGGCTCCCTGGTCATCAGTGAGGTCCCACAGGGGTAGCGTTGCTCAGCCAGAAGCCGGGTTCATGACCAATGAGTTTAGTGGTGGTTGCGGGAACATTTCCTGCCTCTGTTGCAGGTGGGAGGTAAGGAATTAGGGCTCCCAAACTGTGAGAGTCCCAGACTGTGAGCGGGATTCTGGACTACTAGAGGGCACAGCCTGGTCTGAGGCTGTCTCTTGCGCCCCCCCCCCCCACCGCCCACCTGCGTCTGGGGCAGGGATTTTTCCCCCCCCCCCCCCCCACCTCCCAGTTCATGAATGTGGTACACTGGTGAATAAGAATGGACATTGCTGTCTTATTCATGTTCTTAGGGGAAATGGTTTTAGTGTTTGCCCATTGAGTATGATGTTCACTTTAGTTTTGTCACATATGGCCTTTATCTTGTTAAGATATGCTCCCTCTATTCCCATTTTGTTGAGAGTTTTTATAAAAAATGGGTGTTGGCTGAAACCGGTTTGGCTCAGTGGATAGAGCGTCAGCTGCAGACTGAAGGGTCCTGGGTTCGATTCTGGTCGGGGGCATGTATCCTGGTTGCGGGCACATCCCCAGTAGGGGGCGTGCAGGAGGCGGCTGATCAATGTCTCTCTCTCATCGATGTTTCTAACTCTCTATCCCTCTCCCTTCCTCTCTAAAAAATCAATAAAATATATTTTAAAAAATGGGTGTTGGATTTTGTCAAATGCTTTTTCTTTGTCTATATGATCACGTGATTTTTGTCTTTCAGTTTGTTTATGTATCATGTTTATTGATTTGCGCATATTGTACCAGGTTTGCATCCCTGGAATAAATCCCACTTGGTCATGGTGTATGATCTTTTTAATATATTGCTGGATGCGATTTGCTAATATTTTGTTGAGGATTTTAGCATCTATGTTCATCATGAATATT
Source organism: Lasiurus cinereus (assembly GCA_011751065.1). Classification (NCBI taxonomy): domain Eukaryota; kingdom Metazoa; phylum Chordata; class Mammalia; order Chiroptera; family Vespertilionidae; genus Lasiurus; species Lasiurus cinereus. Next base: position 632,143 of record JAAGEH010000042.1, read on the forward strand.
GGCCTGTAATTCTCTCTCTTTGTATTGTCTTTATCTGGTTTTGGATATGAGGATAATGCTGGCATCATAAGAAGAGCTTGGAGTGTTCCTTCCTCTTGGCTTTTTTAGAATAGTTTAGGAAGATAAGTGTTAGTTCTTCTTTGAAAGTTTGGTAAAACTCCTCTGTGAAGCTGTCTGGACCTGGGCTTTTGTTTGTTGGGAGTTTTTTGATTACTGCTTATATTTCATCAGTTATTGACCTATTCATGTTTTATGATTCTTCCTGATTCAGTTTTGGGAGATTGTATTTTACTAGAAATCCGTCCATTTCATCCACATTGTCCAGCTTGTTGGCATATAGTTGTTCATAGTATTTTCTAACAATCTTTTGTATTTCTGTGGTGTCAGAAATACACTTCTGATTTTGTTTCTTTGGGTCCTTTCTCTTTATTTCTTTTTCTTTTTTTAAAAAAATTAAATCTTTATTATTCAGATTATTACATTTGTTTCTCTTTTTTCCCCTCCATTGCTCCCCTCCACGCGGCTCCCACCCCTCCCTCTACCCTTACCTCCCTCCCATTGACCTCATCCATAGGCGTATGATTTTTGTCCAGTCTCTCCCTGTACACCCCTCACCCCTTCCCCCTGAGAATTATCAGTCCACTCTCTTTCTGTGCTCCTGATTCTATTATATTCACCAGTTTATTCTGTTGATCAAATTTTTAATTCACTTAATTTTTGGATTCACTTGTTGATAGATATGTATTTGTTGTTCATAATTTTTTGGCTTTTATCTTTTTCTTCTTCCTCTTCTAATAGAGTACCTTTCAGCATTTCATATAATACTGGTTTAGAGTTGATGAACTCCTTTAGCTTTTTCTTCTCTGTGAAGCTCTTTATCTGTCCTTCAATTCTGAATGATAGCTTTGCTGGATAGAGTATTCTTGGTTGTAGGTTCTTGCTATTCATCACATTGAATATTTCTTGCCACTCCCGTCTGGCCTGCATCGTTTCTGTTGAGAAATCAGCTGACAGTCGTATGGGTGGGTGCTCCCTTGTAGGTAATGAACTGTTTTTCTCTTGCTGCTTTTAATATTCTCTATTTGTCTTTTGCTTTTGGTATTTTAATCATGATGTGTCTTGGTATAGTCCTCTTTGGATTTTTTTTATATGGGGTTCTGTTTGCTTCCTGGACTTGTAAGTTTATTTGTTTTATCAGATGTGGGAAGTTTTCAGTCATTATTTCTTTAAATAGGTTTTCAGTATCTTGCTCTCTCTCTTCTTCTGGCACTCCCACAATTCTGATGTTGGTACTCTTGAAGCTGTCCCAGAGGCTCCTTACATTATCTTTATATTTTTGGATTCTTTTCTCTTCTTGCTTTTCCAGTTGAATGTTTTCTGATTCTTTATATTTCAAAATTTTGACTTGATTCTTGCCTTTCTCTAGTCTGCTGTTAGGACTCTGTATAATAGTTTTTATTTCAGTCAGTGTATGTTTTATTTCTAGTTGGTCTTTTTTCATCTCTAGTTGGTCCTTTTCCATCTCTAATTGGTTCTTTTTCATCTCCAGTTGGTTCTTTTTCATCTCCTTTTGGGTCTCGCTAACTTTATCCAACTTTTCTAGGATATTCTTGAAAAACCTTATAACCGTGGTTTTGAACTCTATATCCAGTTGTTTGTTTTCCTCCATTTCTTTTGTTTGTGATCTCTTTCTTTGTCTCGACATTTTCACTATGCCAGGAGAACTTGTGTGTTGGATTCAGCCTTATGATACTATACTTGCAAAACTGCAAAAGCCTCTTTGTTGAGCTTGGGATGGGTGGAGTCTCAGGGCTTAAAGGACCGCCTTGCCTTCCAGTCGGCCCTGCCCTCCACGGCCCCTGAGTCTCATGTGACAGGGTAATTGTTGGAGCTCCCCCTGTGTGTGCGTGCGCTCTCTCACTGCCTCTAGACTGCTGCCTTTCCGGCTCCGCTGTGCGCTGGGACCATTAGAATCTGGGTCCCCAGGGTTTCGCCTGAATCTGGTGTTTAGTGGAGTTAGAAGTGGTGCAGTTGGGATGCTTTGTCTCCCGCCCATTTGTGAAAGCCCGCGACACAATCAGCATTCGGTCTTCTGCGCACAGTGTTGTGCGTGCCGCTCGACTTCTGCCCTTTTGCAACTCCCCTAAAGTTCCGTGTACTTCTCCCTTTTCACAGTCCAAACTCCCCCCATATGAGTTTCGGCTGGATCCTGGGTTTAGTGTCGTAAGATAAGGGGTTCAATGCCGTTGGGAGTCTCCGTCTCTCTCCCGCCAGAGAAAGCCGGTCAGGTACTCCGGCACCCGCTCTCTCCACAAGCGCATCTCCGTACCTCAGCTTTTTGCAGCTCCTCTGGGTCTCTGTGAGCCCCTCTCTTTCCTAATAGTTGTAGAATTTACACTCAGCCAGCTTTCCTGTGGTTCTGGATGATGTCCGTTCTGTCTTTTAGTTGTAGTTTTGAAATTGTGTGAGGCAGCAGTGCAGGTGTTTACAAGCAGGAGTAACCATCTTGGTTGCTCTTCTCTTTATTAGTCTGATTTAAAGTTCATCAATTTTGTTTATCCTTTCAAAGGATCAGCTCTTGGTTTCATTGATCTTTAGTATTGTTTTTTTAGTCTCTATTTCATTTATTTCTTCTGTAATCTTTTACTCTGGGCTTTTCTTGTTCTCTTTCTAGTTCTTTAAGTCGTAGGGTTAAATAGTTTTTTGTTCATTTTTCTTTTTCTTTCTTTCTTTTTTTTTTTTTTTTGAGATATGCCTGTAGTGCTATGAACTTCCCTTTGAGGACTGTTTTTGCTGGGTCCCAGATATCTTGGGTTGTTACGTGTTCATTTTCATTTGTTTGCAGGAAATTTCTTTCTTTCTTGATCTCATTGGTAATCTATTCATCTATAATAATAAAAGTGTAATATGCTAATTAGACCTGAAGTCCTTCTGGACGACCTTCTGGATGAAGCTGGGGCTGCAAGGGAAGCCCGGGTCCCAGGTGCCTGCTGGTGGCTGGAGGGAAGTCTGGGTCCAGAGTGTCAGAGGGAAGGTTGGGTCTTGAGTGCCAGAGGGAAGCCAGTACCAGCAGCCAGGGAAAGGAAGGCTTACTCTTGCACAAATTTAATGCATCGAGTCTCTAGTTTTTAAATAACATGTTATTTAGCCTCCATGAGTTTGAATGATTTTGGGTGTTTTTTCTGTAGTTGACTTCTAATTTCATTTCACTGTGATCTGAGAAGATGCTTGATATGATTTTAATCTTCTTGAACTTGTAGAGAGTTGTTTTGTATCCTAACAGGTAGTCTATCTTTGAGAATGTTCCATGTGCACTTGGGAAGAATGTATATTCTGCAGCTTTGGGGTGAAATGTTCTATAAATGTCAGTTAAATCCATCTGAAAATGTGTCATTTAGAATTACTACTTCCTTTTTATATTTTTGTCTGGAAGATCTATCCAGTGAAGTCAGTGGGGGTTAAAGTCCCTACTATGACTGTATTGGTGTCGATCTTTCCCTTAAAATTCTCTATAATTTTATTTATTTATTTAAGTGCTCTTCTATTAGATGCATATAAGAGGTTATATAGGGTTATATTCTCTTTTGGATTAATCCCTTTAGTTTTATATAGTGACCTTTGTTGTCTCTTGTGATGGCCTTCCTTTTGAAGTCTATTTGTTGGCTATAAGTATTGCTACCCCAGCTTTATTTTTGTTTCCATTTGCATGGATAATTTGTTTCATACTTTCACTCTCATCCTGTGAGTCTTTTGTTCTGAGGTGGGTCTCTGTAGACAGAATATAGTTAGGTCATGTTTTTGTATCCATTCAGCCACCCTATGTTTTTTGAGCGGAGCATTTACATTTAAAGTTATTATTGATTAGAATCCTGATACACAAAATTTGTGCACTCGGAAGTGGGGGGGTCCCTCAGCCTGGCCTGCACCTTCTTGCAGTCCAGGAGCCCTTGGGGGATGTCCCACTGCTGGCTGGCCATAAGCACTGCCGCAAAAGTGGGAGAGACTCCTGTCACTGCCATTGTGCTCGCCAACCGCAAGCCCCTGTGGGAGCGCACTGACTGCCAGGGGGAAGTGCCTATGTTAAGTGTCTGCCCCCCAGTGGGTCATTGTGCATCATAACGACTGGTTGTCCTGCTTTTCTGTCGATTTGCATGTTACCCTTTTATTATATAGGATAGGTACTTATTTATTGCAATTTTAATTCTGAATGCCTATGTTTCTCTACTACTGCTCATTACAGCAGTTTCTTTAGCATTTCTTGTCATGCTGGTTTGGTGGTGATAAACCCCTTTAGTCTTTTTTTTTTTCTTTTTTGTCTTGGAAGCTCTTTATTTCACCATCTATTTTGAGTGATAGCTTTGCTGGATATTTTAATCTTGGTCTCAGATCCGTGCCTTCCATTACCATTCCCTCCTGGCCTGTAGAATTTCTGATGAGAAATCAGGTGTCAGCCTTATGGGAACTCCTTTGTAGGTAACAGTTTGCCTTTCTCTTGCTGCCTTTATGATTCTATCTTTGTCTTTAATTTTTGGCATTTTAATGATGATGTGTCTGGGCATGGGCCTGTTTGGATTCTTCTTGCTTAGGAATGCTCTGTACCTCCTGGACTTTGTGACTTTTTCCTTCTCCAGGGTAGGGAAGTTTTCTGCCATTATTTCTTCAAACATGTTCTCTGTCCCTTTCTCCCTTTCTGCCTCTTCTGGTTATCCTATTATGCCAATAATTTTACATTGCATGTTGTCCCACAGCTTCCTTACTTGTCCTCTTGTTTTTTAATTATTTCTTCTTTTAGGTTCTTTGGATGCGTGATTTTTTTTCTACCCATCTTGTAACTCTCTGACCCAATCCTCATCTTCCCCTAATCTGCTGTGTATTCCTTTCATTGTCCTTTTTATTTGTGCTATGTCATTCTTCACAGTTACCAATACTTTTCTCAGTCTGTTGAGCATCTTTATCATCATTATTCTGAACTCTATGTCTGATAAACTTTTAATTTCCACTTCATTTAGTGCTTCTTCTGGAGAATTCTGTTGTTCTTTCATTTGGGGCTTGTTTCTTTGTCTCCTCATTTTGGCTGCCTTTTGGGTTTGTGAAGATGTACTAGGTAGGTCTACTACACCTTCCAACATCTAGTGCACTGCTGTATCAAATGCTGTTTCTGACCCAGGCAAAGATCAGGCAATGACTCAAAACTTCCAGAGACCTGCCTCTGCCTGCACACTGATTGTATTCAGTCTTGGGTAGCTGAAGGCAATTGTCCACAGGTGGAACATGAGGTTTTCCAATAGGGTTGAGCAGTTGCTTCTGCCTGGAGGCTAATTATTATTTTCAGTCTCTTAATGTGCCTCAGAAACTCCTCAGGTTGTGGCAAAGGGTTTTCCAATAGAGCGGGGCATCTGTCTTATCCCCAGGCAAAACCACCTGGACAGCAAAGCTCTGCCTGAGAGAGTTGCCCTCTGCAATATGAGGGAATGACTTAGCACAGGAAACTAGGGTGTTTTCCCTCTGAGCTCTACCAGCAACCTCCAACCCTGCTTCTGCTCAAATAGCTCCAGTCCACTCTGCTCTTCCTCTGCTGGAGCCCAAGGTGAGTGGCTACACTCGAAATTTTGTGCATTGGCTCTTTAAGAGAGTGTCTGAATTTCTAACCATCTCTCACTGGCAGATAGCAACCCTGCTTCTTTTCACAGCCAGATGTTATGTGGGCAACTTTCTCAGTTCTGGTGCTCTCTGCCCTGGAATCCAGCTTTGGAGTTATACCCCAGAGTTCTCAGTGGCAACCCTTCACAGCTGAGATATCCCTCTGAGCCTTGAGCTGCTTTCTGTGGGAGCCTGGCCACTGCCCCTTTTACCAGTCTCTATGTGGTTTGCATGTTCAGACCTTGGTTATCAGGGTTCTTTCCAGCTAGCCTTCAATTGATTATTCAGGATTTTTTTTTTTTTCTATTTTAGTCGTAATTTCAATTTGATCTTGGGAGCATGTCTATGTAGCATTCCACTTACTCTGCCACCCTTTTCAATCTCTATTTATTTCTTAGTGAAGCTTATTTCATAATGTGTGGTGTTTTTTTTTAAGTGTGACGAGAACTGGTTCAAATAAAAAAAGTAGATCCCTCCAATAATTTAATAGTTAGCTGCATATATTTTTTTATCTTAGAAATGTTTGGTGCCTTGTTTGGAGTGGCTTAGTGGTTAGAACCAGGAGGTCTTGGATTCAACTCCTGGTCAAAGGTATATAACATTGCACGTCCCATCCCTTTCCCCAGATGGGGCACATATGGGAGGCAACCAATCAATGTGACTCTGTCACATCAGAGCTCCCTCCCTCTCCCCATCTTCCCTTTCTTCCATTCTCTCTAAAAATCAATGGGAAAAAAAAAAATCCTCCTTCCTTGGATCAAGGTTAGGAAAAAAAGAAATGTGTGGTATAGAATAAGGTGACCATAGGATTTGTCACCCAAATTGGGACACTTTTTAGAATGAAAGGTAATGCTAGTAATAATTATGCCAGGACATTGGGGTCCCGTCAGGACTGTCCTGGGTAAACGAGAAAGGACTGTCCCCCTCCATAGAAGGCTTTAACCAGGACCTTCCCTGACTCGAGGAATTCTGTTTGCACTGTCCTTGACTCTGGAACTTTACTTAACTAAAATTTTACCATCGAGTGGTTCGCCTGCTGCCTGGAGCTTGGGCTACTTCAGGGTGGTTTGGACCTAATTGTCTCCAGATGGACGTTGGCTGAGTGTATCTTTTCCTTCCCTTCAGCTCCACCCAGACTCTTTCCTAGTATTTCTTCTATTGGATTTTTCTTTCTTTTCCAAAGAGTATTTTGGCTGATAGAACAAAGCCAGTCAGCACAGATGTGCAGAAATCATTACTAGAGTTTATCACATGGAAATACAATTATAAATCAGAAATGTATTTTCCAAAGCTGTTTTGGACTTTTCTGATGGACAAAAACATTTTTACTTCTATCAGTGTGCAGACCTGGCTTCTGAAATAACTCACATGTGATGGGTCTTTGTTCTGGTTGTCAGTGTGGCAGACAGTTTCTGCTGGCGTTCAGAATTTACCAAGTCCGAGGCAGACTTTTTCTTCTCCCTCTGCAATTGAACTTAGGCCGGTCACTTTTGTGAGCACAGTCATTACCTGTGTAGACCACTGTTTTATTCCAAACAACCACTGAGAGACGGAAGAAAGGCCTTGAGTCATGTTGCAGGGAAGACTACCTTAAGTTTCTTTTCCACTTGGCCAAGTTATTTCTGTCCAGGGGGCCAGCAGCCTAGTATTGCCAAAGCCAATGGAAACTTGTTTGGTCTTCCCTCTGCACTTGGCTGTGGGCCCTCCTTCTTTGAGACATGCTTTGCTGCATGTTCGAGTTCCAGTCTCCTTGTGGCACCTCCTCTGTCCAGGCCCGTGGTGTGGGCTGTGAGCTTTTCTGTCTCCTTTTTGCCTGGGAGCCTGTCCACCATCTAGCACCCAGTCCAGGCTTCTGGGTCCCCTCTCAGATTGGCTTCCTTCCGGCTTCTGAGTGCAGCAATTTCTACTTTTCTGGTTAGTCTTGCAGAGTGGACACATGCACTGTGGAGATCTCGGCCCTCTCGAACTGCTGCAGAAACTCTGACTCCTCCCTTTCTGCAGGTGCTGTAGTGCTATCGGTAGTTTCCAAAAATTACCTTGACGGGACACCTGCCTTCATCTTCTGGGCCACCCCTCGGTATCTGTCTTCAGCCCCCGCCTGGCTCACTGCAGTTCTCTTCTGACTGTCTCCCAGCCCCCTTTGTCTCCGTCAAATCTACTTTAATACAATGGTGAGGAGTTGACATAATGGAAATAAATCCCTTTTGTGGATTCTCATTAGGTTAGTAATTCCTTATCATGTGTGCCTCCCTCACTTGCTCTTCGTGGGTGAGTGGTCTCCTTTACATTCCTTAAACTCGCCCTCTTACCACCACAGGGTGCTTCCTCTCCTTCCTGGGCCGTGTTCTCTAAAGGAGATACTGCCATGGGTCTCCTTCCACCGTCTCCTTTCATCCCAGCTCTTGCATGTTTGTTTTCTTGTATCTGGCCCATCTTCCACATCAAGGTCTTGAGGATTGAGACCCAATTTCTCATGTTTCCAGTTGGATTCCTAGCACCCAGCATAGTACCTGGCACAGAGCTGGTATTCAGGAAATATTTGTTGAATGAATTAATGAAAAGTATGAATCTAGCCATGTCCAAATTTGTGTTAATATTTTTTCTTTCTTGGTTTTAGCATATCTAATTTTCTAAATCCAGAGCATCATATGTAGAGAAACTCCAGACAGACCTAAGATTTCTTAGTGAGCAAGGTTTAAAGAGCAAACTGAGGAGTGATGTCCCCCATTCTGGTACTCTCTCCATCTTGGGCTCTGCTTCCTATCCGACCCCGGGGTATGAATGCATAAGGTGAAGATCAGGGTGACACTCAAGGAAGTCTGCTTTTTAAGCGTGTTTATCAGCGATTCAGATTTTTCTGTGATTCTAGGTTTTATACTCAGCTTCTCAGTGCTTTCAGTTTTCTCCTGAACACAAATATGTTTAGGAACACACTGTTTTAGGGAGACTGTTCAGTTTTGTTGTCATAGATTGTGAGTGACCACAGAACTTTAGTCCTGGTACATGATGCAGTTCTTCCTGTCAATCAGCAGGGACTTCCCCCAGTAGCACTGTGTGTGCCTTGAGCTCACTGCACACATGAGCCATGTGTTATTACATGCTCTGGCACATAATAATTGCTCAATAAGTGGTGTCTGGATAACTTACAAAATAACATTTGTGAAGAGTGGTCTATACTTTCCTCCTTTTCTGTTACATTTGCTTCTATCTTATAGTATGTTCTGTCATGTTTTTGTTTTCATAAAAAGTTAATACTAGTGATAGTTTTCTTTTTGCAAAATTCTTGGGAGTTGAGGGTACAAGGAGAGACATGTGTGCTTGTTTGTTTCAGCTACGACCATTCTGTCTCCAACGACAAAGCCCTGATGGTACTGAGTGAGGAGCCAGTGCTGTATCTCCCGCCCCCTCCATGTCAGCCATTCATCAACACCACAGAGTCCCTCAGGTCAGTGAGCCTGTGTTTGCTTTGGGATCCAGGAAAGGATCGGTTCAGATCAAGTAGCTGGTAGAATCTCTCAGTTGCTTGTCATAGGCATGTCTGGTGTCCCCATCAATGAATGGGGATGGTGCACTTATTCCATGTGGTAGTAGTGGGGGTGCAGACTTCTCCTTTGAAAACTAGGTGATTTAACTAATAATAGAGAATATGCAAACTGTATGGGATGCCGTCATACTAACAGTAACAACCAGTAGGCTACCTGGGGTGACAAGGCTGGCAGGGGTGTTAGTGAGGGACGACCAAACAACTCAACAGCAGGCTGTATGGGACGACCAGGCTGGCAGGTGAACCAGCGGTCCCGGATTGTGTGAGGGATGTCCAACTGCCGGTTTAGGCTTGATCCCTGGCAGTCGGACATCCTCTGAGGGGTCCTGGATTGGAGAGGGTGCAACCTGGGCTGAGAGGGACCCCCCTCCATTTACACAAATTTTGTGCACTGGGCCTCTATTGTTAATATAAAAATTCAGGTGAGTGTTAGACTGGTGGGTGGTGATCCCCCCAGTGGAAGGGCTCTTTTCCTCATGAGGAAGATGACCATTGGAATGCATATGTCTCTGCAGACACTTCCCACCATGCACTTACCTGCTCCTCCCTTATTTTTTTTCTGTGATTTTGGATCCTAATCTTGAATTTCAGAAACTGCTAATGTTTTTATGTGACTAGTAGTGACCCACCTTAGTTAAGGAGACATGGTTACACTGCTTCTGAGTTGCTCCTGAGAGAGGACAACAGAGTGCAATTCCAGCAGAACCAAGCTGCGTACATTGCTGGGTGGAAAATTGGAAAACTGGGATTATAATATCTTGACATTTCTTTTTCTCCCTGAGCATTTGAACTCATTATTTTCCTTCTCACAAGACGATGGGTTTCAAAGGCTGCAACACACAGTTGCTACTGGGAGTACACCTTCTCTACTGTGCCTACCTCCACTGTGCCTGCCTCCTTGTGCCTGCCTCCACTGCACCTGTCTATCTCTTCAGCTCCTGCCTCCACTGTGCCTGTCTGTCTCCTCTGCTCCTGCCTCCACTGCACCTGTCTATCTCCTCTGTTCC